>JAUPFP010000071.1:570000-834789 GCA_036925085.1 Brachycybe producta
TCGTTTTCGTTTCAATTTCATTATTGTAGTTAGCGAAGCAAACCAAAAACGTAAACGAAATCATTCACCTTTTACGGCGATTTGTGTGGTAATTTTTGCCTAATTAATCGCCACTAAACGTAGATTTTTTAATTTTTATTGTTCTTTGCACTTAATATTCTTGCTTTAATCGAAAATCTTTCATGTAGGGTTGGTTATTCTTTTTAAAACGACGTCGTTTTCCATCGACAAAATCCAACTACGAAATAATTTTATAATTTCATAAAGAAATGCCTCATTTCATAAAGAAATGCCTCATTTCGTACGAAATCTTTGTGTTGTAACGAAATCAGCCAGAAATGACGTCAAAATAATGGATTTTGTAAATAAATTTATTTCGTAAGAAATTTTGCTAAGTCCCTAATACTTCACAAGTTACTGTAAAAGACAAATTTTCTTTCAAATAGTAAATGGTTTTGTTAAATTTCATTAACAACGTGAAAACAGACATAAAATAACTTAACTTTCTTTGTCTTCTTTGTTTCTAACATGTGGTCTCTACTAACCTTATATAAAGTAACTAATGATTCACGAAATAACATTTAGATACTTGAAAAATTATAATTTTGTTAGTTTCTTTCCAATTCAGTGATTAATAATGATTGTGATTGGTATAAATATTTGAAATTTGAAAAAAAATATTTATATGTTTAAATTTCAATAAATATTTACAAAAATATGTGTATTTAAATATTTTCCAAAATATGTAAAATATGTATTTATAAATGTAGTTTATTTAATTCCTAACATTCTGAAATGGATGGATATTAAATTTAGGCATAATAGCTGAATGTATTTGGAATATGTTTTTTTATAGAATTCCGCCCTCTGGTTATGAGTGATAAAATTTGAAATGTGCTACAAATATTATATTTTTGTAATTGAGTTAAATCTGAAGTTAGATAAACAAGAAAATGAAACAAAAAAACATGTTTTTTGTGATACAAAATTACTAAATACTATATTTTATAAAAAAAACGTAGTAAAAACACAAAATATAATCCCCCTCTTGTCTTGTCTTGTTGGTGTAGTGGTTAGTGTCTCAGGCTCACAGTCCACGTTAATGTTGTTTATGGGTTCAATCTCTTGCAGAGTGAATTATATTTTCAAATATTTCAGAAGGTGGTGGACAAGCAAATTATGAAGTTAAATAAAAGCGAGTAATAATAATAAAAAGCATCAACAATTAAAACCTCTAATATAATTATTTAAATTAAATAAGCTAATAATTATTTCAAAATGAAGAATAAAAAAAACGATTTACAACATTATGGTTTTATGGTTTTATGACGTTTGGGGGGGGGGGGGTCGCTTTGTCACGAGAGATGAATGGATGTGAATAGGTACAGTTGTTAGTCGGCAGGGTGATGGATATGTAGACGGACGAATAGTACAGAATTCAAACAGGAGAGAAAATTTTAAGTTTCACCTAGGATGTATGAAAGCTTTGCGACCGTCCTAGGTTTCAAACACTCCGATGTAAGGTGTATTACAAGTTAATCGACATTAACATTAATGTAGAATATTGTAGAACTAATTTGAGGGAGGTGCCATATACGGGAAAAACAGATGTGATCATTTGATATGTAGAATAGTAACTTTCCTGCAATTTCAATTTGATCCGCCTATAAAGTTCTGATATCCCAGTTTGCACTCAGTAGTGCTTAAGGTAGTTTAATCAGGTCGACCTCCCGACTCATAAATACATTACTAACTACAAGACACCATGAATCTTAGATTACTATCAACTAAAAAACATCCTTTCGCAAACTTTTTTAAGTGGTTTGTACTAATACTGTTCCTAATTATTTCGATCTTTGTTTTCGTACAGCATAATCTAATAACATTTAACTTTGAAAAAGTTCAAACTGTAATGGATCTTCGCCAAACAACATCTAAAAGTAAAAAAAATTATAAAGATTTCCAAATGCACAACGTGTGTCACTGTCCTAGAGCAACACAACCACTTATTGTACCATTGCATCCGAACGGAACGTATCTGGAATCCAGTTGTAGTGACCATGCAACAGCTCGTGGTTCAGGACAGAAAGTCATTTCGTACACTTTCTACGGCACTGTTAACAATCCTTATTTCAATGGCACAAAGTATAATGTGAAGGCTGTGAAGAAAATGTATCCGGGTTGGGCCATGCGTCTGTATCACAACTTTAGCATGGAAGATCCGAATGAAAGCAAAACTCTTTGCCAAATATGGTGCAGCAACGAGCACTTGGATGTCTGTGACGTCCACCACTTACCTTCGACACTTGGCAATCAAAGTGCTATCTTTGGTATGCTCTGGAGGTTTTATACACTAGGTAAAGTAACTACTTACAGCTATACTATAGAAAAATAAATGCCAACCACGTTACAGCTAAATTTCAACATTTTATATTAATATTTTGTGAAAATCTTTATTAAAATAAAAAAGTACATTTATTTTAGATCATCTTTATGTGAAAAGAATTCGGCAATTTTGTCTTAAAAAGTTTTATTTGATTTTTTTTTCAAGAATAGCCACAATTTGTTTATCAACTCAAAACCATTCAAAAGACCCTGAAAATAACTACACGGATAATTAGTTTGATAATTTTTAGGATTTTATCGTTCGAGTTTATAAAAAAAATTAATTATGGCATCTAATTTTTAATTGATAACTAAAGAAATTTATTAAGACAAAATTGAAAATTTGTTTGCTAATTCATTTTCCATAGCTGTATATCACAAGCGTTACAATTAAAAATATAAAATTAAATATATTATTTCTGTCAATTTTATATAAATATTCATGTAACACCCTGTAAATCGTGATCCCGCCAAAACCATAGCCTGGGGGGTAAACAACTCTCAACCGTCCCTCCCTCCTCTCTGACTCACCTTTCTGACTCATGCCCAAGTGGCGGATTGATACATAAAGGACCATGGTCACTTGGACCTGGTTACACCTCGCAGGTGTACACAGGTCCAAGGTATAAAAGGACCATGTTCCTCTTTGTTCCTCAGTTCTTTCCTTTGCCTGTTTTTGCGATACATTCCAAATCATGGGCCTGAGGATTTCCAGTTAGTATATTACTATTCACCCTTGTATCTGTACTTCTTACAAGGAATGAATAAAAGTGTTGTAACAAGAAGTAGCGTTGTCTCTATGTCTTTATGTTAATAACTTCTCTTCAGAGGCCGGAGGTTTCATAGGGCAGGAGCTATACGATTCTCAGCAGCTACAACATCTTCTCTAGTCGGAATACCGATGGAGAAGATGTATATCAGCATCAACCGGAAGAGAGAGAGATGGCCGCCACTCTCCTGCATCGATTACACCCCCATGCAGAAGAGTGACTACAATCTATCTCCATCCAGCTCTCTCTACAGCTCGGATCTTCTCTGTGCAGGTGTCATACTGCTCAGAGAAGAAACGAAAAGTAGAAAATGTCATCTAAAGGTTGGTAATTAAATATTGGTTGATGTCAAAAGCTCACATTTGGTGGAGGTGCGGGGTATAGCTCCATCTGCCTTCTCCGACCTGTAAACAGAAGCCGTCCTTTGTCCTAAGTCTCGTGATTGTGCCTCACGAGGCTTCGTCCGTCCTTTCTATGTTGGAGCCACGTATGGAGACCCTCGATAGCGTCAAAGTCAACCGCGTGGCGCCTGTCTGTAAAACCGCGTATGGAGACCCTCGATCACGTCAAAGTCAACCGCGCGGCGTCCTTTGTGTTGGAACCACGTGTGGAGACCCTCGATAGCGTCAAAGTCGACCACGTGGCGCCTTTGTAAAACCGCGTATGGAGGCCCTCGATCACGTCAAAGCCAACCGCGCGGCGTCCTTTGTGTTGGAACCACGTATGGAGGCCCTCGATAGCGTCAAAGCCAACCGCGTGGCGCCTTTTTATGTTGGGACCATGTATGGAGGCCCTCGATCACGTCAAAGCCAACCGCATGGCACCGTTTTTTGTGGAATCGCGGAAGAGACTTGTGGCTACACACACCACGTGTCGACCGCGCGATTCTGTGTCCTGTCCTTAGAGACACGTGGGAACGAACTCTTGTCTGCTGACCGCTTAGCACTCGGAAACGTGGACAACCGTTTGGACACACGTGTTTCCGTCCGTGTTTTTGTATTTCATGTTTCCATTACAATCACCCACTGTCACCTTCACTCTTCTTTAATTTTCAAAGTGAAACCCACACCACGTGGGCAACACTTTAAACAAATTCTTTTTACTCTCCGAGAGGAGTTTGCAGTCTCATTATGAGATGAGCAAACAAATCTCATCTACTAATCTATCCACCTATTAATAGGCTTTTAAAGGACGTGTGTGTCTTTTAAAATGTCCTATTATCTTCACTCTTCATCTTTAATTTTCAAGCAAAATTCTCCCTAACTCTATCTCATTGTTAGGGGGCTTACAAGCTTAGAACACACTTTTCCTAGCCACGTGGGACTTTCTTGTCCCCCCTTTTCTTTGTTCTTTGTTTTTACACTTGTGTTTCCCTTGGGACCCTCTATGTCCCAAGTCATGTTCTTCAATTTCTTCATCATCATCACCTCAATGCATCATCACATGAACTTTCTCCATTGGACAGCACTGAAGCCCGGCCGCCATCTTGGATCGACCGGACACTCTTCAAAAAGCGCCAACGGAGCGGTTTTTCGCTCCATGTGACTCATTGTTGTACCTTCTCTCATCTTTTTGTGTTCTCTTCTCTTTCCTTCTCTTCCAGAGGGTTGCACTCACGCGCCCCCTGGCGGAGTTCCTCTTGTTAGAGAAAACTTCTCTTTTTCTTTGAATTTTCTCTCTTTTTGTGTCTTTCTCCTGGCCACCATGAAAACGTGCCCCGGAGGAACTTTTCAAGCATCAATTTTTGGACATTGCAATAAACTGAACCGGAAGTGGCCACCACAGCGCCACCTACGGACTTCTTCATTCTACTCAACATAGTCCCTCACTGGGCACTGACTCTGTCTTTTTCATCCAGAGCCATCCAGCAGTGAGGACTCAAAATTTCTTCAGTCTGAACATTTCTTCTGGTTCACCAAGTATTTAGCTTGTTGAACACACTTCAATTTCTACACTGTTTTACTGTTTTAATAAAACTAAATTAAAACTTTTGATGTGCGGGCACCGCACCTAAGTTTTAAACTTTCAAAGTAAAACAGCTTTCTTTTCTTGCTTCTTTGGAGAGTTCAGCCATCTTGAACTTCTCCTTTGTTTGTGCATTTAAAAAGTTCAGCCATCTTGAACTTTTTATTTTTGTGTGTTCTTTACACACACACTCTTTTTTTCTAATTCACTTTCCGCAGTGCAATTTCGATTGGGTGGTGTACCACGCTCGAGGTTGTATTGTACATCTGCGGTTTCTTTATTGAGGTTTTTGGAATTCTCGTAACCTCCACGTGGTCGCCAAATACCACGTGTCGAGAGAGATCCTTCCAAAATCTGACGCTCAATAAAGAACTCACGACGCTACACCAGTTGGGAACCAAAACTCGTCACACGCCCAACTGAGAACACGATCAACACGATACAACCATCACCACACTAACGGAGTGAACGGCCACTTCGTTATACACGTCACAAGCTTAGGTAATCTATCGTTACTCAGTGTATAAGAGTACGATAGTGTCGGTTGCCGACAAGCACTAAATTACCAACGCACCGTGACATCACCGACCTACAACTTCACGAACTGAACGAGCCCCATCATACTGGAACCCGAAAGTATAGCTCAGAGTGTACTCGAGAACCCTCGGAGCTGCACACAACGACTTGGACTTCGCCGGACTCGTTCGTCACCGCATATTCACATTACACAAGCCACTTCATTAATCATGGCTACCTCACACGATAATACGGGGTCCCTGTCTGATCACCAGGGTTCGCACGAAGATCTGTTGGAAGTACCCGTGACTACTGATGTGACACCACCGCCGCGGCCGACTGGGGCCGAGTTTGACCACCTGTCACAACAAGTGGCTGCACTCTCGACTCGTATGTCGCAGTTCATAGACGACCGATTCACACCGAATCGACCGACTACACCACGGCGGACAACACGCACACACCGACTTCGCGACGATGACTCGGACGCCTCTTCAGCCCCCTATGTTGGCTACAGAGAGCGTCACGATCGTTACGAAAGACATTACACACCGCACACACGTCGTCTACCGCGTAACCCTGACTGGCAACAACAAGGGCAGTCAGATGATCCGCGTCACAGAGATGAGCGTGCGGAAATACCGATTACGACACGTGCTGATTCTCCTCACTCGCTTGTCCGGGTTGCACGTAGCGGTCGCCGCTCGACACCCCCGGAACAACAGCCTCACCAAGGAGCGACACAAGGCACTTCAGTTTACGCGCCACGTTTTCCACCGCAAGGGGTAGGTCTGATGCCGGCTGGAATGCCAAACGTCCAGGATGGCATCTATCGACCAACCCCCAGAGAACCCTCCGTGGAAGAATTCAATAAGAAATACAGCGGTCGCCACCCAGCCGACTCAATCCAAAAATTCAACGGATTGACAGGTTTCCGTCCCTTCCTGGAAGAATTCGAGGAAGTGGCACACCTGTACGGTTGGAAAGACCACCACAAGGAGGAATACATCACGGGGTGTTTCACTGGGGCCGCCCGTACGTGGCTGAGTAAACTGAGGTATGAGCTTCAGGACATTCCTTGGCCAGCACTGAGAGTACAGATGGTAGATACGTTCGGGAAGCCGAACGAACTAGCCATCTTGGAGAAAAAGTACACAGAGATGCTCCAGAAGGAAGGTGAGAGTACACAAGCTTTCATCTGGGAGTTTATGATACTCGGCGACCGAGTTTACCCGCAACTTGACGATCAGCTGCGTATAAGCCAGTTGCGCCGCGCTCTACATCCCACCATACAGAACGCCGCGCATCACGCATCTACGACGTCGTTCAAGGACTTCGCAAACGCCGTCCTCAATATGGAGGTGGTCTTGCTGTCCTTGGATAAATGGCCGACGGAACCAAAACCCGCAGCTGATTCACAGTCGGGTAAAAGAGCATCGAAGACCGACCAGGAGCCGGCGGCAGCCGCCAGCCCTAAAGACAAACCACACCGGTCTAGGCATGATAAAAAGCCTAGTCAGACTGCTGCCACCAATTCAAACCGACACTCTGCAGCGGACCCCCAACCAGAGACCACTCGCACGTTCGACAAGAGTAAGTCGACGTGTTATAATTGTGGCAAACTGGGGCATTTCGTCCGTGAGTGTCGGCAACCAAAGAAGAAGGTTGCAATCAAGCAGTTTGGGGAGCCGGTTACCGACTACGACATCAAAGGAGAGGTGCCTGAAACGGATATCATCACCGAAGACGGCGTTGAGTTTGCTCTAATAAGAGTGGCGGGACAAATCCGCCGGATTCCTCTTCCAGCAGCAGACTCAGCCGCCGGAGCGCCTACTCCTGATAAACCCGACAACGACAGTTCTGACGACTCTGAGGATATACCAGTCAAGGTGCTCGACCGGGCTCCTGCACATAAATGGACCCCGGACGAGCTAATCGTTTGGCAGGACACGCTCGACGTCCTTAAACAATCCGTCAAGGAGATTGGGTGCCGTGAAAATAAAACAATAGCCATCATGGCTCCCGGAACCCAATCGCCGACGAAGGGCCACTCCTGCTGCCGAAGACTAATGACAACGGTGTATGAGCAGCTGGTAAGCAGCTGTTCACCTCAAGAAGTCGGAGACTATGATGGCAGCGACAAGAACCCGCGCATCGCCGTCACGATCAACGGAAAGAGTATACGGATGCTCGCGGACACCGGAGCTACGGGCAGCGTTATCACCATTGAACTCGCGCAGGAACACAAGTTCGAAATCGAGCCTGTGTTAATCCCACCCAACATTCAGGGTGTGGGAGGCCAAAGGATCACCGTGGTGGGGCGACTCGCCGCGACGGTCCAGCTAGGCCCCCACGCTGTGCGAGGGCACTTACTAGTGATTACCGGCCGGCACGAAGCCATCTTAGGCCGAGATCTAGGCCGGGCTCTGCACTTAGCTGTGTCCATGACAACAAACAAAGTATACGTGGAGGACGATCTCTTCGAATCCACACTCCGACAAAAATGCATCGAAGCACACATCGGATGGGCTCTGGGAGAAACTTCCGTAGAGGCCCCTGGCAAATCTGCCAGCACCTCTAAGGAAAACCTCGAAACTCCACCCCGTAAGTGACGACGAAAGCAACGGCCACCCACGCTGTCAAGAAACCAAACGCGACGAAAATAAAACAATAATTCACCAGTGTTTATTTCATGACTATGGAAATAAACACCAGCAACCATCAAATATCAACAATAGAAGAGCGGGAGGAATTTGAGAATTGTTGTGTTAAGAAACAACTGAGGACAGTTGTCAAGAGGTGGGGGAGGGGATAAAAGGAACCCCCCAACGAATAAACAACCCCACAGCATCAACAACCCCTCTAAACACTCTCAAATAACTCCCAAAACTCTACAAAATTCACACAACTTTAATTTTTGAAACACTTTTAAACTTTTCAAAATGGCCGCCAATATTTACATATTGGCAACCATTTCAAACATGCAATAAACTACACCGGAACCACGTGGCCTTCACACACGACTGTCAACCACGTGGTACACCTGGGAAAAACGCCGAAGGCTAGTCAAGGACGTTCAGAAGAAAAATCAAGAGCCATAAAAGGGTCAGCAAAAGAAAAACACCGTGCTCCCCTTTATTATGGACGGACGTCATTGACCATGCTGTCGACAGTGGAAGAATAGAAACTTCAAAGAGACAATTGCTCTGGGGGCCAGACCAATGCACTGGGACTTCAAAGAAAAAAAAAACAACAAACAACAAAAACTGCTGGCCATAAACAAATAAAAAAGGAAGAAAATCAGTTTTGAGGATTTTGTGAGAGCGGACACCTTCAATTAAAAAATAAAATTGAAGAACCTGTCACCCTCTCAATTAAGATCGAATTGTGGGACACCAACTCCTGCCCCACTCCCCCCTAAAAATAATAACAAACAGCAAGGTACATTAGTAACCTTGCTGACCTATTCTTTCCAAAAAAGGCATTAAGGAAAAGAAGGGGAGAAAGTTAATGGGCAACTTCACACCTCGGTGTGAAATAAAATAACGGCCCTTCTCCCTCGAGATTCCTTAGTCCTTTTGTTTATCTAAAAATAATAAACAGGACCGACTCTGATAAGAATTAGATCAACACCTCTCACATCTAATGTCGGTGGGACAACCCCCACCCCCAATAAATAAAGTCGTGAAGAAACCAATTAGAGTAAGGTGTCTTATTCTAAAAGGGGCCGGCCCTTCTAACTTTTAAAATTAAATAAGAAAAGTGACCAAACTTGGTCAATTACCACTTGATTTGCTCTCTTCAAAGAAGCACTCGTTTTTGTTCATCTCTTTATATCATCAAATCCTCAATCTACTTCTGTGCCAAGTTCCAAATCTTAATTTCGAACTTCTTCAGTTTTTGTTGTTAATCAAAAGCTTGAGTGCCACCTTCAAGCCTTTGAACTCACGTGCAGTGCATCAGACCTTCAGAACTTTCTGGACCTCTTGAAATAATAACAGAGTGATCGGGGACCGATTTCTGTTATTATTTGGAAGTAATCACCAGCAGCGGGACTTTTGAAAAAGTAAGAACTTTTAAACTCTTGAGAAATATGCCAGGTAGAGGCTCATGGAGAGGAGGCAGAATGATGTCTGCCTCTTCTAGTGAAGATGAGACGGAGAGTGGAACGGCGGGGACCGCTGAACCCCTCTCTCAATCTACCTGCCAGCTACAAAGGGCGGGCGCCGCCAGTGCGCCAATAACAAGAAGAGAGTCGCCAAACACAATAGATAGGCGCCGCACCTCCTCCGAACCGGAGAATTTTCACCGGCGTGGGGAAAAGCGCCTAAAAGCAAGCTTCAAGCGACCTGCCAATGTCGGGCGCGAAGGGAAGCCTGCTGCGCCAAGCAGCATCGTCCCCTTCGACGTCACGACATCAAAACACTACTGGGAGGAGCGGGAAGACCGCATCGATATCAACCTCATGGCATGGGGGGTTAACCAGGCGTTCCGCGATAGCATCGCGCCTGGTCAACCCATTCCGGGTGGAGCTGAAGCAAGAGGGAAGCGTGGGGGAGGTGGATCTGTGCCCTCCCCCCTCGAAGACCTCCACTTGGAGATGCAGAGGGAGGCTGCCCTTCGCCAGGCAGCCAGAGATAAAAAGGAAGGGGAGGACAATCTGGCGTACCTCCGTGCGGTTTGCGCCCGCCTTGTCGAGCTGGGCTTACCGTGTACGGCGCAACTCCCAAAGGAGGAGCTCCTGCGAATCGAGGCCCGACTCCAAGAAGCCGCCCGGGTTACGTCATCGGCCACGTCATCACCTCCATCCTCAAACTCGCCAGCAACCCTGACAACTGGCCTCTCCACATCTCCTTCTCCACCCATAACGCCACCAGAGCCTTTCCAACACTGCTCACCGGTGCCGTCAATCACTCCGCCGCCTCCTCCTCATACACCATTATCGTCACCACCAACCTCCCGATGTGCCACGCCTCCACGCAGCGAGGCCGCCACACCAACTCCGACTCCAAAGCTACCTTCCATAGTGGTGGTTCCCCAACCTGCTCGTGTTCAGGTTCCCACTGGGGCTCGCCCCAAGGAGCCTCAACAGTCCTACAGGGGCCACCACTCTTCTCGAGACTCTCTTCAACGGCCACAACCACGTCGCTCTTCGCCACGTGGTTCCCATCTTTCGCCCCGACGCCGACCCGACGGAAGAAGTCAGCAGGAACAACGTGGTTCCTCTGGACGCGGCCCTCCGCCGCGTAATAACTTCGACCCAAGGGTCAGGCAAGACCTACAGGATCACCGAGTCCAACTGGACCGCGACCATCGCTATGAAACTCGGGGCCCTCCTACTTGGGTCCCGCGTCGCTCTCCTCCTCCGCCACCTCCGGGCCGCCCTTCTGGACAACCTACGCCTACACCTTTGATGCCGCCACCTTCCGCAGAGCGTGCCGCGTTCTTGAAAAAACAGAAGGCCATCACAAACCTTCTGCAAGACGTCATGCGACAGGGAGGTGACCCCATGGAAGCACTGGGCCGTGCACCAGGAAGTGCCAAGCCACTGGAGGCGCTGAGCAGGAAGTCGGCATCGAAGCGACTACGTCAGCGGGCCCGCGATATGGCCCGGTCCGCCTTGCGCCATGCCAGGCCTATCACGGGCGCATCAGTTTCTTTGGAACCTGCGGCTCCAACACCAGCCCGACCAGCCGCACCGCCCACTGTACCCCATGCCGGGGCTACTCTGGGGCGGTTACCGCTGGATCATCCGTTCCGTGCAGCCACCTCCGGCGAGAGGTTGCTCAACAATCGGTGGGTCACTTGGCAGCGTGAAGTGCGCTCTGCCAACACCCTTTACATAGGACACTTCTCTTTGGAGGAAGGGTTTCCCCGTCTGGACCTCCCTCCCCGGGAGCGATATGTCGTGGGACTCTCCCGCCTAACAAGTGTCCTCATCACCATCGTCTTCCCAAGAAGACGGATTGTTGAAACCACCAGTTTCGCCGGAGATGCCATCGATGAAGCCACGGAAGCCCTTTTGGGAGCTTTCGTCAACTCCGTCTTTAGACTGCCAGCTGGACAGACGTTCCGTACCAGCCGTCACTACATTCCGGAACCGGATCCTCGTTACCGAATCGCCGTCTTATGGGACGCCGCTTGGGCTACACTGTACAACAAGCGGTCCTCCCGCAAGATTATCGGGGACCGGGACATCTTCAATATCTTCCACCGGGATCTACCTGACGACCAGGGACAATGGCTGTCTGCCGCATCCAGCTACCGATGAGGCCAGGTCCGGCGGGATTACCCCCCCGTACGGTTCATGGACCCAGGATCCTCCCCACCCTCCGCAGCAGGGATAGCTGCGCGCCACATGTACTCATGTGGTTGCCACCCATCCGGGTGGCATTATCGAAAAATTTATAAAAAAATAAAATACGTTGCAACTGTTCTTTTCTTTTTAGATTTCAATAGCGGCTCGCCACTCAGCGAGCATTAATTATCTTTGTTTTATGTTTTCAGCCTTTTCCAATTTTTAAGGGCGCTGACACTTCGGTGCCAGTGCCTTTCCATAACCACCTCTGTACACGGTAAGTCCTCAGCCACCCATGTCTCCCCGCTGCGTAACTTGAAAACCTTCCACCCTTGGCTGGAGTACGAGGACGTACTCCAAGCAAAGTTGGAGGGTATGTAACACCCTGTAAATCGTGATCCCGCCAAAACCATAGCCTGGGGGGTAAACAACTCTCAACCGTCCCTCCCTCCTCTCTGACTCACCTTTCTGACTCATGCCCAAGTGGCGGATTGATACATAAAGGACCATGGTCACTTGGACCTGGTTACACCTCGCAGGTGTACACAGGTCCAAGGTATAAAAGGACCATGTTCCTCTTTGTTCCTCAGTTCTTTCCTTTGCCTGTTTTTGCGATACATTCCAAATCATGGGCCTGAGGATTTCCAGTTAGTATATTACTATTCACCCTTGTATCTGTACTTCTTACAAGGAATGAATAAAAGTGTTGTAACAAGAAGTAGCGTTGTCTCTATGTCTTTATGTTAATAACTTCTCTTCAGAGGCCGGAGGTTTCATAGGGCAGGAGCTATACGATTCTCAGCAGCTACAACATCTTCTCTAGTCGGAATACCGATGGAGAAGATGTATATCAGCATCAACCGGAAGAGAGAGAGATGGCCGCCACTCTCCTGCATCGATTACACCCCCATGCAGAAGAGTGACTACAATCTATCTCCATCCAGCTCTCTCTACAGCTCGGATCTTCTCTGTGCAGGTGTCATACTGCTCAGAGAAGAAACGAAAAGTAGAAAATGTCATCTAAAGGTTGGTAATTAAATATTGGTTGATGTCAAAAGCTCACATTCAATATATAGGTGATCCGTTGGTCGATATTTTCTTGATACGTGATATCGACAGTGTAATCTTACAACGGGAGGTAGATTCCGTTAAGCATTGGCTTAATGATGAAAAAAAGTCAACGTGGCACGTCATGAGAGATCACTGGGCACACACTGTACCAGTTCTTGGAGGTACAAATAGTAAAATTCAAGCAAAACATTTTCTCAAAACGATTCCCGTAATAAATACATAGAAGTTTTCACCAACTTATTTACATGAATCCAAATAAAAACAAATACAATAGTTTATCTAATAATAGCATCGTTCATTAATATGATTAGAGAAATACAATTTACGCTTAACATTGTCAATTATTACTGATGAAAAATCTACTACCTTTTGGGGTAATGAACTCTAGATGAATAGTCGGATTTTTTGTGGTTGACATTGTAATGTTATAGAAAGACGCCAGACCTTTGCATACGGGCCACACGCCGACTTCATTTTGCAGTCGAACTCGACCAATAAAATATGGTTCTTTTGTGTGCTTTATTGTGTTTCCATATTTAAAAAAAAAACTGTGGTTAAGTTATTTAGTGTCAATTATTTACGGTTAATCATATTGTATAAAATCAATTAAATTAAATTCATTGTTGGCCTAATTTAACTGTGGTTAGTTTACCCATTATCGTATGCATTCTATGCTCGTACTATTATCATCTTTGACTTTTTCGTAAAAAAATTACTTTAAAACTCACAATAACAAAAGAGCTAAACACATGTGTAAAAATGCTATAAGAATTTGTTTAATTTTTTTATAGGAATGTGGGGTGGAATAAATCGGAACTTAGGCCTGACTACTGCTCTGAGACAACAGTTCATTCATCGTGGTAAACAATGGCGCTGGGGATATGATCAGGATCTTCTAAGTGACATTCTATGGCCGGTTATACAAAGTGACATGGTCTCTCATGACAGTTACCTTTGCAAAACATTCTACGGAGCTCAACCATGGCCAACAAAACGCAATGGAACTCAATTTGTGGGAGGAACCTTCCCATGGCTAAAACCCGCAAACGTCCTCATTGAGTGTCCCAAAGAATGTCGTCCAAAAGAACATCAAGATTGGGAGTATTGTTAAATAAAACTTTATTTTTGTAAACTGTAAATATAATTCAGCAGCGTTTTATTTTATCTGTAAAGTTTCTTTCAACATTTTCAAAATACTATATACAGCGAAAACCATTTGACACGGAAACGGATAACATGAAATATATCTTCGGTCCAGTTCCTCAGTATAGGGTTTTCCTATATTTTAATTCGTTTATGATGAACAGAATAGATCTAACATGGAAATATCGGTTAACACAGAGCAATTTTTTTGGTTATATACATAAAAATCTATGAAAAATTCTTTTCATCTGCGAAAAAAGACTTAAATCAGTGGCCGGGTTTTTCGAATTCATCTTTTTCTTTCTGCATCCTTCCCACTTAAATACATATTATTACACACATGCATAAACACTACATATTATTATACAGTATGTCAAATATGCAAATAATTAAAAAAAAATATTAGCATCATTTGTTTTATCATTTGCATTATCAAATATGTTTTTAAAATTATTTCTTTTAACACGAAACAATATTCCTGTCCTTTCAATTTTGTGTTAAGCGGATTTCACTGTATATTATTTATATGTAGAAACTAACGAAGCCTATTCATTTTTAATAAAAAGCTTTTAAATCAGTGTAAAGACTAAAATCGACACTAGAAAAACGTCTATGCTAGTACATTACTAATTTCATCTAAAGGCAGTAGGGAAAAACAAAGTTTGTTATTCAAAACGTTTTAACTTAACAAGGTAACAGCAAAGAGCTTCAATGTTGTTATAAGCTCTTTTTAGAAATTCAACGAATAAATTAATTATTATTAGCAATGTGCTTATTTAGAATACAATATTGTCCATTTACATCTTCAGTCAACCTTTATGACGTGTCAACCACGTATATTACATAAAAACACGTCCCTGGCCCACTCTCACTGTTACCATTCCAAAGCAGAACAGAAGAAGAAGAAGAAAACTATATTTAATTTAACCTTGGTTAAATACGCCTACATCCGATTCCTTTTTTTCTCTTGTTCCGAATTTTATTTTTGGTGATACAACAAAAAAAATACGAACCAACCAGGAACTGATAATAGGTATATACAGTAAATACTGTATGTATGCATGAGTACAGCATGCATATTAATTTACTACTTGTTTCAGGTATTTGATACAATATGGCAGGTAGAAGTTTATACAGCAGCTAACTTTCTGATGATCAATTGTGTATTATCACTCATCAGTGCCCTGTCCGTTTTAACATTATAGGTTTTTACATTATTATCAGAGGGCGGAATTCTATAAAAAACATATTCCAAATACATTCAGCTATCATGCCCAAATTTAATAGCCATCCATTTCAGAATGTTAGGAATTGAATAAACTACATTTATAAATACATATTTTACATATTTTGGAAAATATTTAAATACACATATTTTCGTAAATATTTATTGAAATTTAAACATATAAATATTTTTCTTCAAATTTCTAATATTTATATTAATCACAATCAGTATTAATCACTGAATTGGAAAGAAATGAACACAATTATAATTTTTCAAGTATCTAAATGTTATATTTCATGCATCATTAGTTACTTTATATAATGTTAGTAGAGAACACATGTTAGAAACAAAGAAGACAAAGAAAGTTATTTTATGCCTGTTTTCCAGTTGTTAATGAAATTTAACAAAATCATTTACTATTTGAAAGAAAATTTGTCTTTTACAATAACTTGTGAAGCAGGGGTGTCCAACCCCCCCCCCCCCCTACCCCCCAAAGCCAGTGGAGAATTCACATCCCCCAAGACCAAATGCTGAAAGCGTTTTTTTTTTTAAACTTTTCAAATATAATTTTCATCAGATTTGAAATGATAGAATTTCACATTGTTTGCATAATCGTGTTGTGAATGAGTTTCAATTGGCCATAAGATTTATTTGAAACGAAGTCTGTAAACTTTCAAATACATGAACATTCTCCCTTTTTTGCGAGCGTAGCAAGTGAGCAATTATTTTATAGTATACTCTTGCTATCAATTCTGGCGAGCGTAGCGAGCCGTAAAAACCAGCACTTATACTATGACATATAACAATGGCTGAAACACACTACTTTCTTTTAAAATATAAATTAAATAATAAATTTGGATTTTTGCCTATTCTGATTATTATAAAAATATTTTAACACAAAATTTCAATCACCCCCCCCCCCCCAAAAAAAGGCAAATGGCGAGTTGCTCACCAGACTACCCTGTGGGCACCCCTGTAATGTGAAGTATTGTAGTGAAGTGGTCTCTCACTATCAATTATCTAACATCTAAATTTTATGATAATTCTGATGATAAAACATTTTTACTTTCTAAAAAAATTAAAATAAATGAATTAAAAGTATTAAACAGGCTATTTGCTTATTAAAGAATATTTAGGGATTTAAAAATATTTTAATACATATTTTGCCCATATTGAGTACATATATATGTACATATTTTCCAATAATAAAAACATTTTATTCCGCCCTCTGATTATTATATATAACGTTAGCATTGGTTTTCATGCAATAAACAAAAACAAGTATATAGTATAATGAATTAATGCAAATATAGTTATAAATTAGAATTTTTATTTATTTCACAAATAATGTGTTGGTAAGGTCTGCTCAATGAAAAATTCATCATTGTTTCGGCTTGAAAATTAATTTTTTGTAATTGAGAATGATTGTAATGATTTAATTTAACGTATGTATTCCAGGCAGCATGCCGTTAAGAAACAACTGTAATGTCAACTGTCTGTTGGCGTTTCTATGAAGATGTTGGCCATTATTTATCCGGCCAACATTGTGTTTGGCCGTTGGTCCCACTATTGGCTGTACCCGATGGCCCAATGACAGCTGAACCTCTCATCAATAAGTGGACCATACGTATTTTTGGCATTGCAACATTGGGCCAACATTAAATGGGCTAAGTGCTCGGCCAAAAGATTGCTTCGTTGCCAATTGCCAATGTAACTTTGGGACAACATGTTGTTCTACTTGGGATCGTATGTATGAATCTGAGGCAAATTAAAGCATAATTGGTAGGTAGTCACCAGTCGTGTAGCTGAATTTTTCACTAGTGTATTATCAATTTTAAATGGAGGGTATCTAATGTATTAAAAGCATTGATAAATAAATGTATGTCTGTTCATGTGCCAAAAACGTCCCGCACTATAATTATGTTGATTGTTATGTAGGCCTTATTTTTAATGAAAATGTAATTATGCTTTCTAATTTAACAGTTGTGTCCTTGTTGTTGGTATAGACTAGCTATTAAATGCATTCATGCAAGTCTAACTTCCTTGACTAAAGTCTCAAAGTCAATATTAGTTAGCGATGTGTATTATTGTTTATTAATTATTGTAATATTGTTTGTATGATAATTTATTGTTTGAGCAATCTATATAAAGTAAAAATCATCAGAATCAATACAAATGTATTCTTATGCAAGTACAGCGTAACAGTTGTTTCAAATTGTAGCCACAGTAAATGTGACAGTATTAATCAAGCTTAAATTTTGTCTATGGTTATAGTAATAAAGCTTTTCAACATTATTTTTATTAACTTGATTACATGTCGTCATGACAAATGTTATCAATAAACTATCCTAATTTATATACTGTGTCCTGGTACCACACTGCTAATCAAGTCCTTTTGTTGAGTCTTTTTATTGACTGAGAAAATATTTAAATAAATCAACTTATAAACTTAACATTTTTGCATTGAATACTGTACACAGTCAAACGTTTTTTTTTTGTTGTTGCTTACTTTTCATTCACTGTTATGAAATTCGTGATGATATTTTAGTGAAAATAAATCATTCAAAACAAATCGTTGTTATAACAACGCCTTTTACAGTTCTTTATATTGGCTCCACGTATCGACATTAGATTAAGCATGAGTTAAACTATTCAATACTTGTAAGGTTATTTATTTAAGGTCATTTATTATGAATTTAAACTCAGACACGTCTCAGTAAAACTTAAAATTTAAAAAAAATAGCAACAAAAAACTTTTTCTTCCACTGTTTATATATGAGAAATCTGACTTTGGATTTTAATATATGAAGTTAACAAGAGTATTTGAAAAAATCCAGTTTTTTTACGTTTGAAAGGTTAAATGATTTAATATTTTTGTTGTTTTTAACTCGATTGTCAATTATTGAATAACTACAAACTCAATATTTAAAAATAAACCTTCCGCCACCATTTGTAAATGGTCTAACAAGATGGCTAAACAAAAATATATTACAACATAAAGTGCACATATGTTTCTGTTAATAGTCAACAATATCCTGTCAACAATATTATAAATATATATACTTTGACGCGTTCTGCTCATTTTCCGTGTTGTGTCAGTATACGATTATCAAAAAAATTTAAAAAACATAGGCCTATATTAATGGTGTATCTACAAAATTTACAGATATCTGGACTGCTAATAAAGATAAAGAATGTTGTCAGTGAAACATTTTTACTCCAATGTAAGACAATATTTCAGAGTTTCTGGACGATTTCATCTTCTCTGGTGTTCAATTTTTATGGTCACTATATTTTTATATTTCAATCCAAAAATATACAAACAAGAAAAAGTCGAAAATGTTGTGAACTTTCAATGCCATAGTCAAGACAGTGCCCGCAACTTGCAACTGCATCAAATATGTGACTGTCCTAGGGCACAGCAACATCAGGTTGTATCAATGCCTCAAAGTAGAAAAAATATAGAGTCCAGTTGCAGTGACCATGCAACTTTTCGTGGTCCAGGACAGAAAGTGGTATCATTCTCATTCTATGGTAATGTTGACAATCGTTACTTCAATGGCACAGAGTATAATACAAGATCGGTGATGCAAATGTATCCTGGGTGGGTCATGCGTTTGTATCACAACATTAGTATTAAAGATCCAAAAGAAAGCAAAGTCCTTTGCCAAGTATGGTGTGAAAATGACCATCTTGACCTTTGTGATGTACGAAACCTGCCTTCTAAGCTTGGTGATCAAAGTACTACATTTGGTATGCTATGGAGGTTTTTTGTACTGGGTATGTCGAAATTAATAAGTTTTATTATTTTAAGATTATAATTATTTAAAGAATTATAATGATGTGTTTTTCTTTTACATTTAGGTGATCCACTGGTTAAGATTTTTTTGATTCGTGATTTGGACAGTGCTATCATACAACGTGAAGTTGACGCTGTTGACCACTGGCTTTACGTCAAGAACAAACCAACCTGGCACATCATGAGAGACCACGTTTTACATAATGTTCCAATTCTTGGAGGTTGCGTTTTTCATCATATTCAGACACAGTGCTTATGCTAATTACTACCCGAGCGTCTCAACACAGTTTTATTATAATTTCAGGAATGTGGGATGGAAGAAATGAAAATCTTAGTCTTACCACTGAATTGAGACAAAAATTCATTGCTCGTGGTCAACAATGGCGAAAGGGTTACGATCAAGATCTTTTACGTGAATTTTTGTGGCCCATAGCACAACATGATATGGTCTCTCACGACAGTTACCTTTGTAAATATTTCTATGGTTCTCAACCTTGGCCGACAAAGAGAAATGGTACTCAGTTTGTGGGAGATATTTTTCCGTGGTTACCTCCTGTATTCACTGTTGAAATATGTCCTAAAGAATGTCGTCCTCAAAATCATCAAGATTGGTTTTATTGTTAAATAACACATCATTAATTATATATTATTGTAAATAAATACAACACTTTTTATTTGTGATGTTAATTCTTCCAACTCAAAAGTTCTGTAACTCGCATTTTTTTTTTCTAAATAAATCATGAATTTTATTATAAAACTTACATTTCTTACAATAAAGTCGGGTTGTCGCCAAAACCAAACACCTTGTGTATTTTCATAGAAAATACATTGCAATCAAAGCCCAAACGGAACCGACCTAATTTTGTAGTTGAAAAGTGTTCCAAACGACGTCTGTGTGTTGCAACCCTCAATCAAACTTTAAAAAAAAAATAATTTGAATTTTCGTAAATTGTAACCATAAACGTTGTTGTTTGTTGTTAACAAATTACATGTACGAGCAACAAAATTTCGATAATGCGACCATGACAACATAAACACATACACACGAGTTGAATTTATTCATGAACTTTTATAAGTCAGATAAATTGATTGTAACCTTTTTTATTGATTTGTTTTCTTTTTTATGAAACTGAAAATAGTAACTAAGTTTAAAAAAAGTGTCTCCTACACTTAACCTTAAATGTCACATCATAAAAAAGGAGTAGATTGATGTAATCGAATAATAATTATATTGTAGGCTACATTGTACATGTATATCCAACAACAGATGGTTACATTGATTTACGTTTTTCGCTTTTAAAGTCCTGCGAAAAAAAACATGAGTTTCGTTTTCAAAAAATATAAATACATAACAAAAAATAATTGTCAAATATATCACGATTATTAGAACCAAATATTTCTTATACCTACACTCCATCCGAGTCCACCATCACAATACATGTAGTAAAAAATTGTAAACCTAATTATGTAAATCAAAATGGTTTTCTTAATAGTGATTTAATTATTTCTGAACTATTGAGAATGGGATTAACTATAAATATCCAAAAAAATTAGTATACGACTTGTAGAAGTTTGCCGTTTTAAATTTTTGCCTCATTGTTTTAAATGTCAAGACTAAACCAACCTGGCACATCATGCGAGAGACCACATTTTACATCATGTTCCAATTCTTGGAGGTTGCGTTTTTTTTGTGCATATTCAGATCACATTTACTCGCTGAGACATACAATTATGAATTCAATTTCTCAACACTTTTTCTTTTTAAATCGAAGGTACATTTATGTGGGGAGGTAGGAATCAAAATCTTACTCAGAACTGAGACAAAAATCGTGAAAATTACATGAAATTTTGTGGCCCTTAGAAGAACTCGATATGGTCTCTCACGACGGCTACTTTTGTAAACGTTTCTATGGATCTCAACCGTTGCCCACAAAGAGAAATGGAACACAATTTGTGGAGGATACTTTTCCGTGGTTACCACCTCAATTTACCGTTCCAGCATGTTTCATAGAACAGTGCTCCCCAACCTTTTTATCGCCGCGGACCGGTCAACGTTTGATAATTTTACCGCGGCCCGCTGAGGGGGGGGGGGGGGGGGGGGGGAAGTTGATTGTTTATATTTTAGATTGTTTCGATTTAATAATTTTAATTTAATTGTATTTAAACATGCCTTCAAAATAAAATACAGTTACATCAAAAAATGAATATAAAGTGATTTAACATTTTAACTCACTAGAACGCTAAATCAATGAGAACCCTGAGCTTGTTTCTTTGCAACAAGAGGGTTCCATCTGGGGGTAATAGGAGACAATGACACCCAAAGTGTGTTGCTTATGTCCAGTTTATTCCGTTGTTTTGTTTTGGTTGCTGTCACTGCAGAAAATGGAAATAATTTAATGTTCCTTGGGCGGCCCCGTACCATTTGATCTACGGACCGGTACCGGTCCGCGGCCCGGGGGTTAGAGACCACTGCCATAGAAGGTCGTCCTCAAAATCACCAAAATTGGATTTTTTGTTAAATAAAAACGTTCATGTTGATTGCATTTTTTGAAAATAAAAAATAGCATTGGTATAATGAAAGAAGTCTTTTAATTATACTTAATAAAATAAACAGCTCTAAACTACCATGACCATTTACAATCAAATATTAAAATTAAAATAAAACTTCCGTTTCAAAATCATTTGTCAATGATTACCGGTATGACAAATAATACGACATGATAGAGCAATTATGCCAGAAATGATGAAAGTTGTAAGCACCCATAAATAAACGTTGTTTCAGCAACGTGATAAAAACTTTTATCGTGTAAGATATTTTAAAAAAATATTTAACGTCTTAATTAAAATATAAAAGGTATGGCATAGTTAAAAAAACAAAATTAACTTAACTCGATATACAGTATAATTTATACTATTCCGTTTTAATGCTCACAAGATAAGCAAAAGCCTCAATAGCTGCCACGACTGTACCTCTCTGCAAGATTTATTATTTCGTTGGGTCGCCTAGAAACAAATAGATGACGACCCAACAGAAAAATGAATGACCCCCAGATTGTCAGTCATGTATGCGGTTGGGACTTTTTCACCTTTTGCGAACGTTTAATTGAAATTACAACAAATTAGGAAGGTAAGTTTATTTTGTTTTCTTAATCCTGAGATAGATTTTATATTTTAAAAGTCGTTAGAAATATTTTTAAAAACGGTTTTTTTCACACGATAATAGTATTAACGATGGCAGTGCCTTTCATCGACCCATTCACGTCCGTGACACTTCCACATTCTCGTAACACAGTAACTTGTACACAGACATAGACATAGAATCGAAAACAGACTATGTCGGAAATACATTATTACTTGAAATGAACATTACTTGAAATAATGTTCAATATACAGTATGTATATAAATTTTCATATATTTTATTCATTACACAACTTCAGTAAACATTTTCTTTAAATATAAAAACTAACCTCAACCATAATCAAAACATATTACTTAAAAATGTGTTATATTCGATGCTGTTCGGATTAATACGTTAGTTGTCGCTAGCCAACAGACAATTATTTTATTATTATATATTAAAATATGTCTATTTGTAATTTTTGTTTTTATTTAATAAATGTTTAATAAATTATGAAATAAATGAAATTTAATAAATAACCGCTGTTTCCTGATACTGTTACGTTGTTGTGCATATATATTTTGCGATACAAATCATAATTATAAACTGAAGTAGGACATCCGTTTTCAGTCCGGAATTATTCTTTAATTCTCTATTAGATCAGAAACTCTCTGGATCGGACTATCGAACTGAACTCTCTTAATCTCTACTAAGAACTGTCCTCTTCGGTTCTCTATTTCGAACTGTCCTCAAACATAAGTCTCCTGGCACTTTCGTTCGGTCTCTGGGGAGGGGCGACTGTCACCTCAGGGCTCAATGAGTGGCCAACTGGGCCAATCATTGCCCTGGGCTGAGAATATTACCTTTTAAGGAAAGGCATTTTTGGGACTCTTCCCAATTCTCACAGTTCTACTTGGTTCCTCGAATTCACTGAGAATTCGGGCCACCCAAGTCTGGACATCTGTGCACCAAGGGGTGCCATGTTGAAAGAAGAGAATTTCTATGGGGCGTTCCACAAGTATGTAAATACAGGGTGTCACAATAGCCAGTAAATCCACTCCCTGGTTCAGTAAGTATTTAATGAATTTAATTATTTGATATGGTAATGTTTGCATACCTAATTCGGTTTTAACAACTAGAAAAACTGAATAATATCTAGTATTATATGTAGATGCCATAAATAAATGGGTTAATTTAAATTTGTTTTTCAACCAAAAAGTCAGAACTAAAAATTTATATAATTCGTGTAGAGGCAAATAGATTAGTTTGCTTAAATAAATGTTCAGAATGTCCCCATGGAGAGTTAAATGTAATGTAATAATTTTGACAATCTTTTTTATCTAAATTGGTTAATAAAAATGAAAAATTGGCTGTTCCCTAGTTAATCAACCCTTATGATAAAAGTGGTTAAATTAACATTAATTATAAGTATCTCAAAGTTTTTACTATCAAGAAAAACTTATAGTTTATAGAGCTTACAGGTAACACCTATTAGTTTAGAAGAAAAAAAAGGTTTTCAATATGAAAACTTCAAGATTAATCCATCAACAATTCATAGTTAGTAGTTCACAGTAAGTTAATAGTGACACTCAAAACTAGTGCTAACAGTTGTATTCTTAGGGGGTAGTCTTAATGATTGCTCAGCCAAAGTTAGAGCTAAACTCTTCATCTTTTAAATAAAACTGTCTCTAAAATTCATGAGTTTAGCTATTAAAAATACCACCCTAATAATTGTTAAGGCAAACTTATGAAAAGTTCACAGCTGGCAATCATTAAGAAATTGAATACTACTTATCACGTAAAATAAGTCTTTGTACGTGTTTACCAGATAATGACAATGTTATATACGTGTATTTACTAGCATTTTCAGTAGCGTGCAGAATAACTAACTGAATTAAAAAGAAGTCAGGTACATGAAATGAAATTAATTCAAACTTTTAATACTGCCAATGAATACAGATTGTGATGTTCTGATTTACAGAATTTTATTTTACAATGCACTGTACCAAATCGGTTTCCAATACCCCAAAAAACATCAAATAATACATTGGTATTGATTAAAGCCTATATTAAGTTTGTTTACTACAAATCTGGGAACTGTCCTTTTTATGTTTTTTAAATATAAAATTCAAAGTGTTTTCATTTAATTTCAATGCAAAACTTACTGTAAAATTATGAGTTTTCTATAGAATTTTGCATCATTATATGCATTTTTTCTTCTCTATTTAAGGTGTAAAAAGAAATTATGATTTGATTTTGATTGACACAAAGAAAATTAAAAGGTTGAAAGCGTTCAGTAATAATGTAATAAACTGCTCAGTCCTTCGTGTTTGTTATTGGTTTATTGTCAACAGGACTTTATAAATATAATTAAAAAATAGGTTGAAAAAAATAGGCCGATATTTTTTAAAAGTTTCTTGAAAGTCTGAGCCAATTTTTGGTTGGTTTTATGGCACCAAGCACGCATTCAATCAAAGTAAAAGTTGAAAATGTAAATCGATATCCGCGATATGTGTATACCGGTGCTCTAAAAACAATGTATTGCCGCTATTGCTAGACAGGTCCGGGGCCTAATTTATCCTTGACTTGGAGGGTAGATCAACGTTATAATTCCTCAAGCGTGAACCATGCATGCAGATGGCGCTGATCAAGCGCCAAATTGAACAAGCGCCACACTGAATAAAAGCCAAAAATTTGGCGTTTGTTCAATTTGGCGCTTATTCAGTCGCCCCTGCATGCATCCAAGTAAATAGGAAGGATGGACAATGGCATGCATGCATTTGCATATGCCTATAGCCAAGAAGATAAAGAGACTTAGGCTTAATCCTGTTTGGTTGCTGTGCTTTAAAAAAAATACGCTGGACTGTGGACAGATTTCTTTTATTGGACTTCGTTTAATTGTTTTGCTAAAAATTCAACAGTTATAGCAAAGAGTTTTAGAAGCTCCTTTAGTTATACTGTAATAGCAACAATGAATTTTTAAACAAAAATATTTACCACATAGTAAACTTAATACATTCAGTAATAACTGGAATAATTTTTGATAATGTTACCAGTAAAACATTTATACCAGAAGGAACAAAATTCCTTCAGTGTTGTGACGATGCTGGCCTTTTGGCGCCCCCATTTCGACTTCTTTGCTGAACGGGGGGTGCCGGCGCTGACCCTGTTGTCGGCGGGCCAGTCGGGGTTGCCGATTTTACTGCTCACGACATCTGTTGTACAACCGATCCAATCGCTCTTGTAAGTCCACAAAAAGACTTTACACTCTCGGGAATCTTCGGTATGGGGTGTGACGATACCGACGGTGCTACTATTGTCCTATTCAGTTCCTTGGAGGATCCAAGCAGAGGGACTCAGACTGTGTCCGAGTACCTCTGTTGGTAGTCCCTTAATTTTTAGAGGCTTGGAACTCCTTAGCGGACACAACACTTACACAAGTTTAAGTAAATAAAATATTAAACTCTTTATATTTTTACTTCGTATGCTTTACATGGTTGTATACACTTTTACATCATTATTGACCTCTTTGGTTTAGTCAGGACTGAACACTCTTCCAGCTCTAACTGTCCTCACACATAGGCCACATGGCACTCTTGTTCAGTCTCCTGGGATGGGCAACTGTCACCTCAGGGCTCAATGATTGACCAACTGGGCCAATCATTGCCCTGGGCTGGGGATATTACCGAAAAAGGAAAGGTATTTTTGGGACTCTATTCCCAATTCTCACAGTTTGACTGGGTTCCACGAATTCACTCAGAATTCGGGCCACCCAAGTCTGAACATCTGTGCACCAAGGGGGTGCCATACTGTCAGAAAGGAATTTCGACAGGGTGTTCCACAACTCTGTGAATACAGGGTGTCACAGTGTCCAGAAGAAATCTTCTTCTCCTGTGCTTAATTCTTTCTTTCACAGTATTTATACTTTTCAATCCAAAAATGCCAAAACATGAATCGGTCGAAAACACTGTTGACTTTCAGTTTAATAATCAAGAAATGACCACGTTTGGAATTTACAAATGCACAAAGTGTGTCACTGTCCAAGTACAGAACATCCATTTCTTGTGCCACTGGGTCTAACTCAGTGACATAGCTAGACTTGGTTGCACCCCCACCACGTAAAACTTTGTGCCCCCCCCCCGGGCTGCTTAAAACATTGCGCTCCCTTTAGGTCCCCTCCACTTAGCCTCATACTGGGGGGAGGTGCTATTTTGATGAACGTCGGATCAATAGTAACAGTCAGAAGGTAAAAGTAATTTTAGGTAATTTTAGTAAAATGCAGCTTGTTGTGGTGGGCCTGGGGGCGCAGCCCCCCATTTTTTAGCGTTATTAATTCAAATTTGTCCATTTCTCCGATCGTTACTCCCATTGAACAAATTAGGAAACAGTCGGAACAATGGACTAATTTGATTTAATAGTTCTTAAAAAAAAGTCGGAGTCGGAGTCGGGGTCTGCGCCCCCCCCCCCCCCCACATACCCCTGCAACAACTTAATTTTACTAAACCAAACCTTTGGACTGTACCTACTATTTTCCCGACTGTTCGTACCGTTGTTTGGACCACTCCGCCGTTCATCAAAATAGCACCCCCTAAAAAAAATTTCTATGCATAATAAACGAAATGAAGGTCGATTTATTTTCGAAAATAACTTAATAAATTAAGCGAGTGATTCGGAATCACTTGCTTAATTTATTCAATTATTTTTGAGAACACATCGACTTTCATTTCGTTTTTTGCGCCCCCAAACCTCCTGCGCCCCCCCCCCCCCCGCAGTTGCGGGTCTGACGGGTCCCTAGCTACGCCACTGCTCTAACTGGAGGTTATCTTTAGTCCAGTTGTAGTGACCATGCAACAGCTCGTGGTTCGGAACAGAAAGTTATTTCGTACTCATTTTACGGTACAGCTGTAAGTCGTTACTTTAATGACACCGAGTACAATGTGAATGCCATAACGAAAATGTATCCTGGTTGGGTTATGCGTCTCTATATGTAAAACATCAGCCAGAGTCCGTATTTTAAATTAGATGATGGGATGATGAGGAAAGTTTGCACGCTGAACCAGTACATACGCATAATTTCAAAATCTTTCGGAATCAGTGAAAATATTCTCTCTCTCTCTCTCTCTCTCTCTCTCTCTCTCTCTCTCTCTCTCTCTCTCTCTCTCTCTCTCTCTCTCTCTCTCTCTCTCTCTCTCTCTCTCTGGAAAACCGATTTGTTTTGTTCCGATCCGACGTGGCGTTTCTGATTAGATCCAAGCTGGTGTGTAGGGGGGGGGGGGGGCTTCATTGAAATGCTTCTTATCAAAATATTCCGATTCGTTCCGTTCCGATGTAGTGTGCGGCAAGCTTAAGCCGATTTTGACATAAAAGGTAAGTGCATCAATCAAAACGACACAAATGTATAAACAGGAAATTCTATGAAAAATTATTCTATAAATTCTATAAAAAATAAATTGTCCACACGTGTTAATAAATAGTTTTATCAAAAAAATATGAAACTTAAATATTCACTTGTATTATTGACTATAAAATGCGACAAAACAGTTGAATAGGTGTGAAGATAAAACTACTGTATTTATAAGATGGTAATTTCCTCTACAGAAAAAAAAAATAACATCCCAGAAAATGTGAAATTATTCGAGTTCGGAATTGTTTACGCTGCTTGGCCTTCATTTGGGTCTTATCATTTCCTATATATAGAATTTGAGAACTGCAGTCGTCTGGTGTTAACCAACCATCAGTTAGCCATAAAAAGAAAGGAGAGTAGCAAGAAAAAAAAACAGTTCCATAATTATTATAAAAAATGTCGCCAGAGAAACATCAGCCACACCCAACACAATGCAATAGCAGACTTTTAACGAGCTTCTGCAGCCGGAATGTGTTAATTTTGACGTTCATTATATCATTTTTAATATTGATCAAGTATCATTCAAAAATTTTCATACTACGAAGTGCGGAAAATATTTTGGATCATTGTTACGTGACTTCCAGTAGTCAAGATGCTAATGTCCAAGTTTGGAATTTACAAATGCGCAAAGTGTGTCACTGTCCAAGAGCAGAACGTCCACTTCTTGTGCCACTGACTCTAACTGGAGGTTATCTAGAGTCCAGTTGTAGTGACCATGCAACAGCTCGTGGTTCGGGACAGAAAGTTGTTTCGTACTCATTTTACGGTACAGTTGCAAGTCGTTACTTTAATGGCACCGAGTACAATGCGAATGCTGTAAAGAAAATGTATCCTGGTTGGGTGATGCGTCTCTATCATAACATCAGTATGGATGATCCGAATGAAAGTAAAGTTCTTTGTGAAATATGGTGTAATAATGACCATTTGGACGTCTGTGATGTCCACCACTTGCCTTCAAACCTTGGTGACCAAAGTGGAATCTTTGGTATGCTCTGGAGGTTTTTTGTTTTAGGTAAGTAACAAGAGAAACTCTATAATCTTTTTTTGTAGAAATGGCTGTGGTGACCTAATATACGAGTACAGTATATTATATAATGTACATTTCAAAATTATTGTATCTTTACTACTTTTTACACGAACTAATTTTATTTTTCAGTTCTAATTATGATCGATACCTGCAAAACATTGGGTTATGGGAAACATTAAAAACTGAACAGACATTTTCATAAAATATCTCATTGTCAATTTCTAAAAGTAAGAATGGACAATATGGAAGTTATTTGTGTGGGTGTTTTTGTTTTGTTATTCTTGTCCTATCATGGATTCATGGCTTGTTATATCTTAGACTAGGAGAGGGGATAATAGTAGCAAAATTAAACTACAGTTTATCATGGGCAATTGTGCCCAGCATTAGAATTTCTTTTGCTCCGCCCTTTTATGAACGTCATCAAAATTGATGACGTTCATAACGTTCATGACGTTCATTGTTACTTGGTCTGACGTCATAAAAGGGCGGAGGAAAAGAAATTCTAATGCTGGGCACAATTGTCTGTTAATTTTGTTAAGGTCGTCAAGTCGACCTGGATCACCCGGCAGAATACCAAGACTGAGTTCGAGAAGTGCGGAGCGGCGTACCATCTCGACTCAACCGGCTGGTCTGGGACCAGCCACAACAGAAACAGACAGTCAAAGCGAAGACATGCCTGGATCATCCGGTCCAGGCATACTACAATGCTATGGCAGTTAAATCATACCAGACATTGATCAAGCTCAGGAATTTGGGGTGCAATCCATGCCTTACATGGTTTAAGTCCCATGTGGGGCATCACTGGAACGAGGAGGCTGATAAGTATGCTAAACTAAATGCAGTAAATGGAGAATATACAGATTGTCAGCTTCTAATAAAATTCGTAAAGTCCTCAATTAACACGTAGTTGCAGAACACATGGCAAACACATGGCAAGTACTGCCAATACAGGACGACAGCTTATGGAGTTTTATCCGAAAGTGACCAGTAATAACGTCATTTCTGGCAGATTGGGTTCAACTGCTTACTGGTCATGGTCCATTTAACAACTACCTAGCTAGATTTAAATTAAAAGATGGAGGTACTCGCATTTGCGGGGACGGGCCTGATACATTTGAACACATTATGTTCTTCTGTTTAAAAAAACTAATAGAGAATAATAATAGAATAAAAGAATAATAATAATAATAATAATAATAATAATAATAATAATAATAATAATAATAATAATAATAATAATAACAACAACAACAACAACAACAACAATAATGTTATTCTTTTGATCAGCAGAAGCTTAGTCACTATGTCTAAAGCAGCCATCACACTTGCTATTTTTCTGGCAAGAAATAAGTCAAATATTGCTGTGAATCTTGCAATGTTTATTGCAAAAAAAAAGATCAGCATTTTCTATAAGACGGCGTGCAAGAAACCACTTTAAGGCTAGTTTCAACAGGACGATACGAGTATGATAGACACTGAATTTGCATGTACGCAAATAGTAGCGTTCATACAGAGATAAATGAACGCTTCTATTTGTGTACACTTAAATTCAGTATCTATCATACACGAATCATATCACATGAAACTAGCCTAAGTCTTGCAAGAGTCATATCACATTCCCAACTGCAATTAATTCAATTATACATTGCAGTGCAAGGCCACATCCCATTATGTCAGATAAATCAAACTGAAAATCACAAATAAATCATAGAAATTAATTATTGTTCCGTGAAATATCATTTGCTTCTCGGTGGACTAACATGAAAGAGTCCGACAAAATCGATTATTTTGTAAAAAAAAATGCTCAAATAGAAATGTCAATCAGTAAACAGAAAGTTTAAAAATCCTAGTGAAAAGCCTAATAATTTCATAAAGTTGTAAAAAAAAGATTATATTCAAAAGTAATAGACAAGACATTTTATCGTATACTTTTTGTTTAACGAATGAATTTATATATTAAGCATGATCACTCCTTTGATCCCTTCCTATTGTTCACGTCCCCAATTGAAAAGCTTACAAAATTAATATGCATATTTTAAATTTTGCCAGAAAACACAAAAAAATAAAAATTTCACTTTGGCATTTTACATTTAATAAAAATTTCTAAAAATTGTAAAACAAAAGATTTTCAATCATTTTCTCGTTGTGTTGTACTTTTTTTTTATTTTACCGCCTCTGCAAAATAAGCAAATGAAAAACACAATGGAATAGAACTACGTTATTTTGCATTTGAGAAGAACTATTACAAACAAAAGTATTTTACAAAATAAGGCATTTTAAGGCAATTTCAAGCTCTTCACGTTTCGAATTTCACTTCAAGTTAGACCATAAACAAAAAAAAAATCGCGCAATGATGTCGAAAATCTCAGTTATCTTTCTAGTTTTTAAAACACTTTCAAGCATTTCGGAAAGGTACGAGCGTATTTTGAAATGAGTGAAAGATAAGCTGTATGTAATGTAGTTAAAGGCCTATTTACACGCGAGTCCCCCGGGTTGATCAACAAGGTTGAATCAACCAAAGTGAACAATTAAACAAGTTTGGCGGCGGCCAATTTTTGTTGAATCTCACTCTTGGTGAATCAACAAAAGTGAACCCCGTCAACAGCCTATTCCCCAGTGTTGAATGAATTCTTCTTTCTCATGTGGTCTAGTCGACTGTATCGTTTACTTTCGTGTAGACATATTTCGTTCAACCTGGAAATGACATAAAAATGCACATGTGCAAATACGATTTTGACATAGTATGGCCCTACAATAATCAAAATGCATAAAACTGTATGTGGTTGAATTTAAAAACTACGTTATATAATATAAAAACTACATAGAATAAGAAGAATTGGTACATGGTAATTTGGTCTGCAAAAAAAATAACATCCTAGAAAGTGTTAAATTATTCGAAATTGGAATTTATTTCTGCTAATTGCCCTTCATTTGGGTCCTATTATCATAGAATTTGAGAACTGTAGTTGTCTGACGTCAACCAACAGAGATGAGAGTAGCAAGAAAAAAAAAGCTTCAGACTTATACTTGAAAATGTCGCCAGAGAAGCGTCAGCCACTACCAACACATTGCAACAGCAGACTTTTAACGAGATTCTGCGGGCGGATTGTGTTGTTTTTATCGTTTACATCAATGTTAATATTTATCCAGTACTGGTATCATTCAAAAATACTCATACTACAACGTGCGGAAAATGTTGTAGATCTTCATTATGTGACTTCAAGTAGTCAAGAAGATGACCACGTTTGGAATTTACAAATGCTCAAAGTGTGTCACTGTCCAAGAGCAGAACGTCCACTTCTTGTGCCACTGACTTTAGCTGGCATGCAGTTATCTGGAGTCCAGTTGTAGTGACCATGCAACAGCTCGTGGTTTGGGACAGAAGGTAATTTCGTACTCATTTTACGGTACAGTTGTAAGTCGTTACTTTAATGGCACCGAGTACAATGCGAATGCAGTAAAGAAAATGTATCCTAGTTGGGTGATGCGTCTTTATCATAACATCAGTATGGATGATCCGAATGAAAGTAAAGTTCTTTGCGAAATATGGTGTAATAATGACCATTTGGACGTCTGTGATGTCCACCACTTGCCTTCAAACCTTGGTGACCAAAGTGCAATCTTTGGTATGCTCTGGAGGTTTTTTATTTTAGGTAAGTAACAATAGAAACTCTAAACGTCTTTGTGAAAATTGCTGTGGTGACCTGAGGTAAAGTATATTATACTGTATATACAGTATTTAAAAAATACTGTACCTTTACTATTCTTAGACGAAATAAATATATATTCTTCTTATTATAATCTCTAAATATGGCCGTTAACTTCGCACAGTTTCTTGCAAAAAAAATCGAAGATCGGCGTTTTTTGTGTCGTGCAAGAATATTATGACATTAACAATTGCAATTAATTCAACGACACATTGCAGTAAATCTTGCTTTAAATATTGCCAATGTGATCGCTGCTTAAATTTGGAGGCTATGCGTGGCTGCTAATCGAAAAAATACCCGGAAGTAAAGTATTTCTACATAATTTGTTCTTTTTGTAGAATTTATATAACGTTATCGAACAATAGTAGGGCCACTTATTTCACTTATTCCACTAATTATTTCAAACACTGCGGTTAATTAAGATAACCAGTGTTAACGAAGGTACATACACACAACGTAAAATTGCGTGAAATAAAGTAAAAACGTGTTACATTTAATATGTTACTAAAAAAGTAGTAACTTCAAATGATTCACTTTGATACTGCAGCAATAAAACTTATGTTTAAAGTTAACTGTGTTAAATACTAGTATTAAGTTTTATATTTAGGCTATAGCAATGTCCATTTTTTTTCTAATTGGTGTTATATATAATACCACACATTTCATGTGAAATGTGTGACTTTCCCTTTGTTTTGGTTTTTTCTATTATTGACTTTTGAGGCACAAAAACAACGTTTTCTGTCTTCCGATATTATGTTTAAATAATACGTCATTGTCGAAATATTTTCTAGGTGATCCATTGGTTGATATTTTCTTGGTACGTGACTTGGACAGTGCAATCATTCAAAGGGAAACTGATGCTGTTCACTACTGGCTCAATGACAAAAATAAGCCCACATGGCACATTATGAGAGACAATATTGAGCACGGGGTCCCTATTCTTGGAGGTTAAGTATAATTAAACAAAGGGATTGGAATTCTTAACTTAGAACAATACTGTAACACTTGTTTTCTTCTTCTTGCATTTCTAGGAATGTGGGGTGGAATGAATGAAAACATTGAAAAGACTACATCACTAAGACAAAAGTTCATTGACAATGGAAAAAAATGGAAAAAGGGTTACGATCAGATCCTTTTAACGAAAATTCTTTGGCCAGAAGCGAAACACGATATGGTCTCTCATGATAGCTACCTATGTAAGAAATTTTATGGAGCGCAACCGTGGCCAACGAAAAGAAATGGAACTGAATTTGTAGGAGACGCTTTTCCGTGGCCACCATACAAAAGAACTATTCCCAAGTGTCCCAAAGAATGTAGACCAAAAAACCATCAAGATTGGATTTATTGCTAGTATAAAAAATATGATCCACTTAGATTTATTAATTATTAATACTCATTTTTTTTAAATTGACATGACTTAATTATTTTAATACAGACAATGGTCATTTTGTGCATCATAGAAAACTACAGTATGATGCATGCTGGTCAACTATATTTTTTTAGGTTTATCTCATTCATCTATTAAATTCAATCTGATTTTTAATCGGATTCAGAGTACTGTATATCAATTCTATATTTACAAAACTTTGATAATACCTTTCAGACAGACATTGATATTTATACAGACAAGACAAAAACGTTTTTTTAAAGAATTTATTATGAGCCAACATACAAGCAATTCTATTTGCTATAGAATTTGCTATTTGCTTTGAATTAGAATCACAAACACACAATTTTGAACTTGAAAATTTATTTTTCAGTCTTTTTGACCATTATTTCTATCTGGTAATTTTTCAGTATGATTTCAGTATATGATTATTTTTATCATGGACTCAGTAATTTGTCACTTAGCCAAATAATGCAGACAAGTAAAAATCATTTTGTTAAGTACTAAAGGTTAGTAGTATACACCGGGAATCTTTGTTGCGGGGCTGAATCGTGTCTATTGCGATTCTGTCCCGCAACAACGTTGAAATGTTGCGGGGCTGAATCGCAGCAGCTCAGATTCATGTTTTTTGAGTCCCATCGAAATGGGAAACATTTCAACATTGTTGCGAAACATTTCCTAGTGTGGAACAGGGTATTGGATTTGGTGAATTTAACTGGATTTAATCAAATCCAAATCCTCATTGAACAAATCCAAATCAAATCCAAATCCAACCTTCACACATTTTCTTAAATCCAAATCCAAACATAAAATTATCTTGTAAATCCAAATCCAAATCCGATATTTTTTATTATTTTTTACTACATTTTTCCTAGGTAACGATAATTACTTTTAATGAAAAGCAATTTTTCAAATATTTTTGGTTTTAAATTTGATCGTTGTTCACTAAATAATGCAAAATACTTTTTGTGCAATGTCTTGTAAGTTAGTACACTTAGTTTGTAGAAACTTTGTACAATGTACAGGGTACAAAAATTTTTTTTCGAACTTGTAAGTTGTAACTCTAAAGTGTACAACACAAAGCCACAAAATAATAAAACTAACAAATCTAAATTATTAAAACAGAATAAATCCAAATCAAATCCAAATCCTTTCATTTCCATTTCATAAAAATCCAAATCCAAATCCAAATCTGCTACATTTGTTCAAAATCCAAATCAAATCCAAATCCAAATCAGCTCCATTTGTTCAAAATCCAAATCAAATCCAAATCCACAAATCCCAAATCCAATACTCTGGTGTGGAAGTCTTTTGAAACATGACCAAAGACTCAAAGGGCTCAATTTGCTTTTAATTATTAAAGACGTCTTTAATAATTAAATGCAAACTGAGCCCTTTGAATCTTTTTTCAGTGGTCCACATCTTTTTTTAAGTCAAGTGCTAGACTTAAAAAATATGTGGACCACTGAAAATATGTTTAAACTAATTGAGGACCTTATGTATAAAGTGTGTTTGTGGGAAGTTATGTTCTTCTGACTATAAAGGCAAATAACAACAATGAAATTTAGAAATCCTGCCCATCTTCCAATTTCAGGGTGTCCAAAAGGCATAAACCAAATGTGCTCTCAGCTGGGAAGAGCTTGTGTGCCCACCACCGTTTCTACTTTATTTGTCCCACTTTATGAATCACCATGTAGGCCCATATTGAAAGGGCTGCTTCCGCTGGTCATATTTACATGGTGAAAGCCAGAAGGATGAAGAAAAACTGAGTGTAGGTGTGGACACGGAACAATGTTGCGGGTCTGAATCCTGTCAGTTGCGATTCTGCCCCGCAACATTGAATCGGAGCAGCCCCGCAACATTGAATCGGAGCAGCCCCGCAACATTGAATCGGAGCAGCCCCGCAACAATATATCGCAACAAACAATCCGGTGTGTGCTAGACTTAATGATTGGTTTATCAACTCCAACTGTTTTGCATCATGTATGCACAACGATAGGTGAATTTATTTCTTCACTGCATTAAGTTGTATGTATTTATGTCACAAAATGATGACTTACAAGTGCAACTCTCATTAAGGGCGCCCATCACACGATCTAGATTTGCAGTCGTTTAAAATAAAGAAAATATTTTCGAAGTTTGCATGTACTGATCGTGATACAGCCTTCATTGAGGCTAACAATGAAAAAAAGAGTCAATAATTACTAACAGCTGTGAGTATGCCACCAAAGCCAAACAACATGTCAACAAAAAACGTAGAAGTAAACTGTACATACATACATACATGTATTATTCGAACTGCAACAACAACAACAACGATGCAAGTAAAACTTTTCATAATATATTGTTGCAATATATGTAAAAAACGTAAGTTTTTGGCATTGTTGGTGTGCAAAATTCTTACCACCTTCATCATTATAAAGTATAATATAAATATTTTCGACTATGTTGTGAAAATTTGTCATAATATGAGTTCTAAAAGTGAGGAAGTCGATACATATAAGTTACAAATGCACAAAGTTTGTCATTGTCCTAGGGCAGAAACTCCACTTCTTGTAACTCGTGGACATTTGGAGTCCAGTTGCAGTGATCATGCAACAGCTCGTGGTTCGGGACAAAAAGTTGTTTCGTACTCATTTTATGGCACCGTTGCAAGTCGCTACTTTATTGGTACAGAACACAATTTGGAAGCAGTGAAACAATTGTATCCCGGATGGGTCATGCGTCTGTATCATAACATCAGCATGAATGACCCAAAAGAAAGTAAAGTCCTCTGTCAGATATGGTGCCAAAATGAACACTTTGACGTCTGTGATGTACAACACCTGCCTTCTAAACTTGGTAACCAAAGTGCTACGTTCGGTATGCTCTGGCGGTTTTTTGTTCTTGGTAAGTGTTCAAATAACAGTCACGTAAATTGTGTTTTTTTAATTATATTTAATATGTGTCATATAAATATTAAATTCTTACCTGTGTTGTATTATAATTTTAAGTGAACAGTAACGTTCTCTGCTACACAAATGGAAAATGCCATGCATGCATGGAACAAAGAGGAAACATATGCACTGCACCTATTTTATTTGAGAATTGAGTATTAATTTCAAAAGTTGAGAGAGGTCACCACAACTTTTCATTTAAATTGTTTCCTACTTCTGAAACAATTTACACTTTTTTGACACTTTCTTAATCCTAAACTATTTCCAATTCTAAAGTCTTTGTCACCTAGTCAATATTACCGAATATGTTGAGCATTTTGCACAAAATTAAACTTTGCATTATTATCACCATTGTAGTAAATCACTAGTAATCAATAATAATCAACGTAAACATGATATATTGGTTGATATACTGTACACCCTTTAGAGCCTTTAAGACAATGACACAGAAATTATTTTACCGTAAGCACAGACACAAAATAAATTTGTTGTAAAAGAAGTGCCAAAAGTTTGTGAAAGAAGAAACATAATCAACTAAAGTAACGCTTACCAATTTGTACGTAACATAGGTGATCCATTGGTCGATATCTTCCTGGTGCGCGACATAGACAGTTCAGTCATTCAAAGAGAAGTGGACGCCGTCCATGAATGGCTCAATGACAAGAACCACTTCCCTTGGCACAGCATGAGAGATAACATAAAACATAAACGGGGTATGCACGGAGGTATGGAAAACCTAATTAATGAGAAGAAAATAAAACATAAGAATATCATTTTATACAAATTGCTATTTAAAAAATATTAATAGTAATCATTTTAAATCATTACAAATTATGTGTATACCATGTAGGCATGTGGGGTGGAATGAATCGAAACCTCACTTTAACCACTTCAATCAGACAACAATTCATTGCTCATAAACAAAAATGGGAATGGAATTTCGATCAGTATCTTTTACAAAATGTGGTTTGGCCCCTGATAAAAAACGACGTCTTCCAACATGATAGCTACCACTGCTCCGATTTCAATGGAACACACCCTTGGCCAACCAAGAGAAATGGAACTCAGTTTGTGGGATCTCAATTCCCATGGGGCAGAAAGAAAAAGGTCGACGTGTGTCCAGAAATTTGCCGTCCAAAAGACCACAAGGATTGGATATATTGTTAAAATTTATAATTTAATTATTATTGAAATTTTAATGTTTACATTGTAACAAAATAAAACTACTAGTAGTGAACCCAATAAGAAATTGCTCATTTATACAGTAATTAAATTCAACAAACATTTGAGTACTCCATGCAAACTATAATATTGAATTCTAATTTTTTTTAGCTTGAATGCAATTCGTCCATTTTTAACAACGTTTAAATAAAATTAAGAATATATCAATAAAATTTTCATAATTGTTTATTATTCTTATTACGGCGATTGTTGCAATTTCAGTGGTTCCCGGATCACCAATGAATCGCCTTGTGGCGACCCTGAGTACCACACTGTTTTTTATTAATAATTTAATATTTAATATCACTTCATTTATTTGTATCTTCTTAATGACTAATATAGGATTCTTAGATGAAGGATTCGAGAGTTTTGGGAGATTCGAGAGACTCGAGAACCTTTTAGGATTCGGATTCGAAAAAAGTTAGGATTCGTCACACCTCTAATTTAAAGTTTAACATTTGTTTAGATAGGCCTACTTTGGGTGTCATTGCATAAAAAATAAGACAATGTCATATGCAGAGGGCGGAATAAAATGTTTTTATTATTGGAAAATATGTACATATATATGTACTCAAAATGGGCAAAATATGTATTAAAATATTTTTAAATTCCTAAATATTCTTTAATAAGCAAATAGTCTGTTTAATACTTTTAATTCATTTATTTTAATTTTCTTAGAAAGTAAAAATGTTTTATCATCAGAATTATCATAAAATGTAGATGTTAGATAATTGATAGTGAGAGACCACTTTACTACAATAGGGACTTAGCGAAATTTCGTACGAAATTAAGTTTCACGAAATTTATATATTTAAATTAAGTGATTTCGTTTTCGTTTCAATTTCATTATTGTAGTTAGCGAAGCAACCCGAAAACGTAAACGAAATCATTCACCTTTTACGGCAATTTGTGTGGTACTTTTTGCCTAATTAATCGCCACTAAACGTAGATTTTTTAATTTTTATTGTTCTTTGCACTTAATATTCTTGCTTTAATCGGAAATCTTTCATGTAGGGTTGGTTATTATTTTTAAAACGACGTCGTTTTCCATCGACAAAATCCAACTACAAAATAATTTTATAATTTCGTAAAGAAATGCCTCATTTCGTACGAAATCTTTGTGTTGTAACGAAATCAGCCGGAAATGACGTCAAAATAATGGATTTCGTAAATAAATTTATTTTGTACGAAACTAATACTTCACAAGTTACTGTAAAAGACAAATTTTCTTTCAAATAGTAAATGGTTTTGTTAAATTTCATTAACAACTGGAAAACAGACATAAAATAACTTAACTTTCTTTGTCTTCTTTGTTTCTAACATGTGGTCTCTACTAACCTTATATAAAGTAACTAACAGTGGCGCAACAACAAGGAGGACGGGGGAAAGTTAATCTCCGGGCGCCAACAATCAGGGGCGCCAAACGTTTAGAAATTAAAAAAGACTTATAAATTTTAAAATTCTACTTTCCCCCCCCCCCCCCACTATTTCCTTATTGCACGTTAATTTAGTAGTTTTCATGTATTGTACAAATTATTTACACTAGTAAACCCGTCGTGCAATTTGCAAAATTTACAAAGAAGTTGTACACTGCTATAAGCAATACCTACTGTATACTAAAGAGAATATAGTAGTTTTCGATTTTAAGCAAACACTTCTTAGCCTATAATTTCCCATTTATTCACACAAAGCAAATTACTTAAATTTGTGTGAGTAGCCTTTAGGGCGTTCACAGTAATGTAGTCTCTGGGCGCAAAATTCCTAGTTGCGGCACTGGTAACTAATGATTCACGAAATCACATTTAGATACTTGAAAAATTATAATTTTGTTAGTTTCTTTCCAATTCAGTGATTAATAATGATTGTGATTGGTATAAATATTTGAAATTTTAAAAAAAAATATTTATATGTTTAAATTTCAATAAATATTTACAAAAATATGTGTATTTAAATATTTTCCAAAATATGTAAAATATGTATTTATAAATGTAGTTTATTCAATTCCTAACATTCTGAAATGGATGGATGTTAAATTTGGGCATGATACCTGAATGTATTTGGAATATGTTTTTTTATAGAATTCCGCCCTCTGGTCATATGACATTAAATTGACGTGTGTAGCTCATAACCTTGTAACAGTCACAGAATAAAATTTCAAAACATTCTTATGACAAATATTGTCACAGACTGTCAGTGACTGGTGCACAGAATAATATGACGGTCATAAAATAGTAGCGTGCAAGTGTTGTCATCGCAAGGTATGATTAGCACAATTTATGATTTTTTTTTTGTAATGAAGCCCTTGAACTAAATGGAAACATGCTAAAAGTATTTGGCTAGTTTCACATGGCGATATGTGTATCGTAATACGCGTATGCGATACACGTATCCCTGGAATAAAATAGAAGATACAGTATCCACCTGTGGGTGTCAATCATGTGTTCATCAATTGAGCTTTACAAAAAGTCGCCGGCTTCCGAGGTTCACAGGATCCACAAAATCAGTATCGCCATACTGCATACCACGAGTATCGCTGTATGAACGCTTCTATTTGTGTACACGTAAATTCAGTATCCATCATACACGTATCTTCGTGTGAAACTAGGCTTTCCATATAACACATCTTTAAAAATAATCTTTTAAGGCAATTCGAAAGTATGCAAATTTCACTTTGTGTTTTATTTTTTTGAGAGAAATAAATTAACATTTTTTTCAATTACCAAAAATGGTAATTATCTAGTTTGTAGACAAATAATTATAACAAATTATAAATGCCAATATAGAAATACATAAGAGGTACTTGGTAACCTAATTTAATTATGTCATATTAGAAAAAAAACGAGTTCCTGAAGTTTACCCTAAAGACACTTGCCCTACAGACAATTGCCCTAAAGCCGTTTACTATAAAGAGACATTTGCCCTATGACAGTTGCCTAAGTTATAACCCTAAAGTTTTGACATACTTCACTGAAAGACACTAAACTGTATGAAAAGAGAAAAAAAAAAGAGGCGGTTTCTATTTTGGGCATAGTTTTATGGCAGATGTCTGTTTAGGCCAAATGTCGTTGTAGGGCAAATATGTATATCTCAGGAAAAAAAAACATCGTAATCTACGTGAATGAACGCTTATTGGGTCCATTTTGGACTTTATCTCTTTAGAAAGAGAAAATTGAATTTTATATGTCATATTTGTCGAGCAGAGCTAAAATTAGCTCTAAGTAGCAGACAAACGTTTGCTATGAATTTTGCGTTGAAACGACGCTTCGTATAATAAAGTTTTGTCTGGTTTCAACGTTACGATATTTAGTTTTGTTGTTTCGAGATAATGATGATTATATGTTTTTATCTAATGCTACTATTATAAAATTATTTCTCCTGTAATTAATGTACGTGACATTTGTAATTAGTAATTACCACTCAACGTTACATACAAGTATATCGCAAAGCGTTCAATTTCGAACAATTTCCAACCCCCAATATTTTATTAATTTTGTTATAAACGATTTATAAAAGAAAACAATGACACGACAACGCCCAGATTTTTTTTCTAAAAGAAATTTGAAAAAAAAAACAACAACAAAATGATAGCTGAAAATAAATGTAGATCCATTTTCTTCATTTCTTATCAATATCAATCGATCTGAAGATACACAGAAAGAAATTCTCATTATCTTAATAAAAAAAATAACGAATTGTAATATTAATTAGTAATTATGTACAATAAAAAGAAAAAACATTCCAAAAAACAGGTCCTCAAAATTGCCTCTTCCTACTTATTTTTTTTTTGTAAATTCCAATTGTAATTGAGAAAACTCACACTGTCAAATAGAAAGAAATGCTTTTTAAGAAGTTATACGCAAGATCTTAACTTGCAACAAACTAATTTCGTTGATTGTTGTCTATGGTTCTCTTGATTTTTTTTTTAAGTTCAAACTCAAAACTGATCCAAACCTCATTTGTACATTTTGCATTTTAATTTTAATTTCTAAATATAATTATATGTCTTTTTATTATTTAAAATAATCTAGATAATGTGTTGTAGACATTCTTGAATTTGTTGTCTATTATTATAATTGACACATTTGGCAGTGTTCATTCAAATCTGCAATCATTAATCCACTTCATTTGGAATGCACATTGAAATCAGCAGGTTGTCCTCTGAATACCAATCAAATACAACAGCAGAGTTGATTGTGTTGACAAGAGGAATTATTTAGGCTTTAGATAAGGCTAAATAAGATTATACAAAGAGCTAGCCTATTAATAATGTTTATATTCCCAACCATCACTTACATACATTTACATTGCATATTAAGTCTACGTAATTTGCAGTGTCTTATAGACATGTTACAAGGTGAACGGATAAAATGACCACCACATATAAAAGCTCAATTCTCATTCTTTCCGGAATATGCTCCACTAAGGCCAAATTCCATACTTCAAGCCTAAAACCTTCTTCAAAATAATCAACTTTCCCTGTGAAGCCAGGTGTTATTGGGTACAGTGTATCCAGTGTACCAGATTAGATTCGAATCACGATAAATGCAGTTATGGGGTTTCTTTTTAATAGTTTATGTTATGAATAGGTACGTACTAGTCGGCAAACGATTCCTCGACCCGTCTGCACTGATCCTTGTAGGAGCCAGTGCTCCAACATATTCACTTTTATACATTGCTGAGTGGTGCACTTAACATGCGTTTCGTTAAGTATACATATTTCGAAAACTATAACACACACTTTTGTAATTTAAGCCAGTTCTTAACAACATAATGAAAGTTTACAAAATTTGAACTATATTAGTTAAAAATTTAGAAAATAGTTATTGGATAAACAAGCCGGCATGAGCCTCTCGAAATTATGAAGGTGCCGGGGTGCCGGAACCCTCTCGAAATTGTTAAAGCCCTGTACTTACACAACTGCTTAAATTTCAAACGTGTTTGGTGATAATTTTAAAAAGATGCTGCTAATTTTTGTGGCTCGCTACATTCGCCTAGAAAAAAGAAATATTGGACCAAAGCACATATGCTGGATATTGCCAACCTAGGATTTTATAGCAAGTAGGCCTAACAGGCCTGTTTATAGTGAGCAGCACCCAATACCTTTCTCTACATGAGTGTTTCAGAAATAGTGTTCCGTGGAACCATATGGGTTCCGTGAAGCTAAGTGCAAGGGGTTCCCCACCAGAAAATTAAAAAAAAAATGAATAAACTTCACGATGTCTAAAAACGCATAATTATATTTTTATAAATATACGAACTTTAATTTAAGAAGTAATGGCATGTTCATCTGCAGATATGTGAATACAGCTGTAAACATTTAAATCTTGCCTTAAATAGAATTTGCCAAAAAAAAAGAAAAGAAATAATACTTCTCATTAAAATGTGTTGTAATTTTTATGCATTAATAAAGAGTGAATCTGATACCATAATTGTCATTTATTTAGACTGTGTTACTTATTATTTTTACGCATTTATTTTTTTTTATTCTGTTATTTTTCTAACTCCTTATATAGTATTTATTATACAAGATGTTATATGCAAAAAATACTATTAGGGTTCTATATTAAATTGGAAAACACTGCTCTACAAGCAACTTTACTTCCTAAGTTCCTATCATCCAGATTTGGATAACAAAACTATTATACCATTACCCCCTATAGTATCTATCTTTTGATTATTTTAGTAAATTATTTGCATATGCAATAATCCAACAACCATTGAAGCTTTTGTCAGAATTAATTACATAAAAAAACATTAATTTGTCTGTGTAGTTAGTATGTTGCAATTAAAATTTTAAGCTAAGTTAAGTTAAAGTAATTCTTTCTAAATAACTTCTTCATGTGTGACATCAAAATAAAAAAAAAATCTACATGTTTCTTTTTCCTAAAATGTCACATTTTGCAATTTTAAATTGGAAAATTATATTTCTATGTTAGGTTATTTAATAAATTATTACACTGAAGCAAATAAAACAGCAATATAAGAAGAAATGGTTCCATCTGAATGCATTTTAAGTTTATATAACAACCAGTATCAGAATCAGCAACAGCAGCAGCAGCAGCCACCCAACCAAACCACTTTTTTACACAAGAGACAACAAATATACATGCTTTGATGCTGATGATGTGTATGTGCCTTGACTACCAAATGATTTTGAGCAGGTTTTGTTGGCAATGAGGCATCCTACTTGCCTTGCCTTCCTTTGCCTGCGTTTGGTGTGCCTGAACAAACCAAGCATCCCTCCCTTCTCCTTCCCCTTCCTATCTCAGTCTCTCAGGCAGTAAAATTCAGTTCAAAGAACATTGGCAGGGTTGGCATTTATCGACTAGTAGCGTCTGTGCTATGTAGTTACACCAGTCTCCAGCACTCCACATGAATTCAGCCACAGTTAGTGAACAACACACCAACACATGAACACAATCACTCCTTTCAGAAATAGACTTAGTCATGGGAGTGTAGACTGTGTACATATTACAAAAGTAGTGTGATTGTCTCTTGTATGCATGTGTGTGCTCTTTTAGGGCCCATCTCCACTATTACAGTACTAAAGAAGGTCCATTCATCCACTAGACTAGAGGAGTTTTTAATGTGTATTTGTGCGGATTTTAAAGTGTACATTAGGCGCCAGTGATTTTGTTTTATTTATTTGGATCTCCGTGGACTATATTTCAGCTTTGAAGGAATTTTTTTTAAATACCAAAAATGACCAGTGACCATGAGAAGACAAAAAACAACACACTGAGTAAATATTGGACTATATATTATATTATTTAGTGTCCCATAATTTTGTGTTGTGCATTTACATGTATTTAATATTTTTTTTTCCTTTAATTATTTTCAATCATTTTTTTTAATATTTGTATTATCTAAAATTGTTTTTTCAGCAATTTCAATCCGTTGTATATTTGATGTACATTTAACCCAGATTTATACCTGTTTATTTGGTTAATTCTAATGTGGTTTCACTTCCACAAATAACCACATGGTGATAGTTGGTGGTGGATTTGCTAAATTCAAAAAAGTCTACTTATGGAACACAAACATATCTATCTGTCTGTACACAGTATAGGCCTACAGCATAATTCATCATTTTTCGAACACTAGACCTGCAGAGGTATTAAGTATTTGAAATTTACTAAATATTATATTGTGTTGTACATTGCGTGTAAGAAGAAGAAAAAAAAAACTAGAAAAAAAGAAGCAAAAGGACTAAGACTGGTTTTTTTTCCGATGAGAAACAAAAAACCCTGAAGTGTTGAAAAAGAGCCAAAGTGAATGAGGAGTTAAGCGGATGCAGTCGAATAATGTGTAATGGAGGAGGGACAGAACTGAAACAAAAACATAACATTTTATATGAAGGGGATGAGTATAGTTTAAAATAAGGGGCATTGGCCGGCAAAAAAACTTGGCCCGCTTTTTAGTCTTCTACAATGTATACATTGTAGAAGACTAGTTTCAAAGTGCCTTCCAGCCAAAATTGTTCTGTTTTTATTTTTTCTCATACAGAAAAAAAATGAATGCTGCATGCACAGTTTTCACGGTTCTACACGTCATTTCACCTAAACTTGTTTACCTAAAACTAAAATACCTAAACAATAATGCCTAAATCCAAAAAGATATTTTACCTAAACCTAGTCATAAAGAAAAATTTTCTAATGTTTTTTAAACTAAAAACAGTTCACCTCAATTACTTTTCACCTAAACCTTTCAGCTTAAGCAAGTTCACACCTAAAGTAAATATTTTCTGGTAAATCCTTTTTTATCCTAAACTCTTCAGATGAAATGATTCTAATATGGATGATTTTCGATTTAAAAAAAAAGTATTACTATAAATCCCTTTTAAGTGAAATCATTTAGTTTCATTTATGATATTATTTTGATCAACTCACAATTGGTTAAGCGAACAACTACTTAAGATGAAGGTACTTGATATCATTGTCACATACGCTAATTGGATGTTTTTATATATAGGTAATATTGATTTAGTAGATGATCAAATGAAATTATAAAATTAACCATCTTTACCTTTATTTGGACATAAGATCTTAATTTGATCCTAAAGTGAATGTGTCCACTAATATAAAGGATCAATGACACTCTCATAAATGACTTTTCATTTTGAGTTTTTTCTTTCCTCAGTCTTTAATTGGATTGTTCTCACCGGTTTGTAAATAATTCTATGTTTTAAAAAAACAGTAAATTGTATTCCAGTTTAGTTCATTGCGTTTATACTAAACTGAAAATACTCTTTATAATGAGAAGATAATAACCACATTTAAAAACAAGCGTAACTCTATAGGGAACAATTTTCGTGTAAATGAGCAATATTGCTCAAACAAATCCGGCAACCAACAAACTATACTTTTCGTAAAATACAATCATGCTTATGTACTGCAATTCACTATGACTAGATACACATTTTGAACTATTTAACTCAATCAGGGGCGTAGCTGGGACCCGCAAGGGAGGAGGGGAGCGCAGGAGGTTTGGCGGGCGACTTTTAGTGGTGCAAAGGGGGCACAATGTTTTAAGTAACAGGAGGCGGGGGGCAACCGAACCTAGCTACGCCACTGGTATGAATAACCGCTAAAGTTACTAAATTGTACAAAATAAAATAGCTAGAGAAACATCACGACTGAAATGTCTACTATGGTCACTTGGTAGTTAACCTTAGATCATTTTACTCTAACTCCTAACTATTAGTTGATTTCATTTATTAGTTTGCTTGTTTGATTTAGCTAGGGGCTTATTCAATCAACCTCACACAGCATCCTTCATTTTTCTGTTGCCAAGGAAAAGCTATAGAAATAGGAAAAAAAAAGCAAAAAAAGAAGCACCTTATCTCCAACGATAGTTGCTGAATGGACAACAAATATGTTTTGGTGGACATTATGCGGCCGGCACCAATTCTATCTATAGCTTTCAATGCAATTTTATGTGGGTATGTTTAATACATGCTGGGAAATGCTGATTTATAGGTGTTTACAGAAGCAGAGTCTTTAAAAAAAAAGCCATTCGACCATGGCCACGGTGATAACAGGATAAAAGAAGAGGGACGAAAATAAAAAAAAGAATGGAAGTAAATCGAAATTGCAATGTAGGACATTAAAGTTGGTGTGGCACAGTAACAATAACATCACAAAATATACTCTAAAGTTCTAAACGTTTGTTTAAATGGTAAATACCAAATTTAAGTTGGAAACCCTTTTAATATGTAGTTTTTGTGACATGTCAACAGATTTCTTAATGCACCACATTATGGTACCGCGGTTCTAGCAAATATACCTAATTAATTGCATTAATGTCTTGTGAGAGGCATTTAATTGTATATATGAACACATCTAATATTTAAATCTGCATGTACTGTATGGTAGCTTACAAATTAGAAAAGCACCTTTTGCTCTCTCTCTCTCTCTCTCACTCTCACACACACACACACACACTTTTGCTATTCTCCCTTTTTCATGATCCTATTTGATGATAGCAATCTTGTACTAACACATTATTGTCACTATGGTATGTGCAGTAGGCTATACTGCAGTAATACTTGAATTGGAATAATATCTCTATTATATCACAATTCACACAAAAAACAAAAGTAATAAACTAATAATAATAACAAAACAGTTGCAAAATATGACTTTAGGAAGCTATTTTCTACTTAGGAGTTTGTGTGTGTGTGTCATTTAGATAACAACCAATTTAGTTAGTGAAGTGCATATTGTGTATGCTTCATGATCATTAGTTTCATAAAATGTTCAAATTGTACGACACACAATTTGTAACCCCTTTCAAATTTATGACCATCTACCATATGATTATACAAAATTTTAACCCTCAAAAATCAGACTTGAGCAAACAGAAAGAATGAATGTTATTTCAAAGATACTGCTTCAAAGTCTCTACAGAAAATGTGTTTTTCAGCTTTATTTATTAGCCCCAATGTTTCCACCTACTTGAGCTATTTGAGGTTTGAGTCTAGGGTGCAGACTGCACAGTCCCCTTTTTTAGTTCCCCTTTTCAGCATTTTTTACAAGAAATTTCCCCCATTTTTCCATTAAAATTTTGAGAACTTATCATCAATGGTCACTCATTGGAGATATGTTTCAGAAACAATTTGCAATCAAAATGGACATCATTTGATAACATAAATTGTAAACAAATAATTTACAGATATGATTATATCGGTATCAACTTATCATGCAAGATTATCATTGCCATTACAAAGTGGTACATTGATTCTATATCAAAAGGGGTATTAGTCATAGCCCAATGGAGAATTCAAAAGGATGCTCTTCAACAAATGAAATTCTTCTTTCTTTACATTATAATATACTAGAAATACCCGTTTGTTTCTAAATGGAAAAGTCCTTTCCCCTCCTCACTCCCTGTATTATCTTTCTTTCTCTCTCTCCCTACCTTTATAAACCACATTAATACTTTACCTCCCACCACCCAATCTGTGTGAAAAGCCCAGAAGGAATGGGAATTTTGAAGACCCCCATCCATATAATAATGGTGGTATTCACAAGTATTGATGAAAGGAAGAGAGGTTATAAAAGGGAAGGATTTGAATCTATGGGGTCACTCTGTAATATCAACCTATACATAGTATACAGTATACATGTATATAGAATAGGGTTCTACAACATACAAGTAGTCCAGACTACAGTACTACTTGAAAAAACAAATGAATGATTGCAATGCCTGAAAGAAAGACACAAAAAAAGATTCAAGAGGGTGAGAGTGAGGAGTGGATTCTATTGAGCAGAACAGGAACATTGGGCCCATTGATGTACCTCTTCAGAGCAATATTTTGAATGATGAGACATAGCCTCCAGCCAAATAACTCAAAATGAACGTTAATAATTTCGAATAGCATAATATTTATTGCCTTTCTTCTTTTTTCTCTCTCTCTCTCTCTCTCTCTCTCTCTCTCTCTCTCTCTCTCTCTCTCTCTCGCGCACAGTAAATGGAATAAAAAAAATGCATCGAATGCACATTATACAGTATGTAGAAGTCTGTAAGATTAAGACAAATGATCTTTGATAGAATTCTCAATTCCCCTGAAGTCTCTAATCCAATACTGTGTTCGTCATCAAAAATGTCTTGCAAACTTTGCACGTTTTCATTGGTTACACTAATTTCTCGAGACTGTAACATTAATATATCACAAAGTAATGGAACATTAAAAGAAACCGAAGCACCATGGTTACCAATAAAATCCTATTGGTAACCATGGTGGTGTACTTGCTTTCTTACAAAGTTTCTAAATGTTAATTTCAAAGGAACAAAATTTTTATTTCAAGTTCCTTGGTGAATAATTATGTATTTGACTAAAAAGTACCACTTTTTAGCTTTCAACCCATTCTTTGGTGAAAACTTCACTTATAATCATTCATTATCATCATGCGGTAAGTGCACCATAAAATATGTCACATCAGTATTTCATCTCTACAACATGAAGAAGGCTTTTTATATTATGCAGTATATTTTAAGAATTACAACAATGTCAGTATTAAATTATTTTTGGCTGTTATCTAGTGAACCACAAGGACCTACAATTTTTGGCAATTCAAATTTTTAACATGAAAGCATTTTATATTAATACTATCTGTTAACTCAAATTTACTGGGTGGTTTATTTCAATTAACCAAACAGTAATTTAATCAACATATATCTGCTCTTTTTTTAGACCTTCCCTTCTTTCTTTTCTCTGCCGCTTTTGTTATTTAAGCACCATACATACATGGGCACCATCTCGAACCATAACAACAAACAGAACTTGCAGGAATTATACTCATTTAAATAACTCAACCAGTTACCTTCAGTTGACAAATAGTATAAATAAAAATACTCTTGCAGTTTTCTTATCATAAGACATTTACAGTGAACTTCAATGGCAGATTTTTTTTTTCTTGCAAAGTCAAAAAATAAGAATACAATGCAGTGCATGCTGTTATTTCTTATTTATATTTAGTACTCCTTTATCACAAGTCTCTAGGGGTTCCATATCAAAAGGTTGCAAAATGTAAAAAAAAAACCACACTTTTAGTAGAGATATACGATATATTTTTCGTACAATATATTCTGGTTTCGACTTTCTTGGTATTGATAGAAAATCCATTGAAAGATAGAAAAAAAAAAAAGAAGGAAGGAAGGAAAACGACTGACGTTCATATTATGGTGGTAGATATTTAAATATTGTTACATTGTTACATATATGCAAGTAACTCTGATCCTGACATTTGTGAACAGGATTAAACAAACGTAAATGACTCAGAAAAAGTTTATGTAGGCCTATGTATATTTGGGGTACTAAAATGTTCAAGATTGAATTCGATATATCTTTTAAACTAAACTACATTTTATATAATGGCAACCATATCTTTACTCTTTTCAGCGATTACACCTTTTCGAGAGAGAAAAAAAAAATAGAACGTCATGTTATTCTGTAGAGTAAGTTTTTTTTTTTTTTGGTTACATGTGGAAAAGAATGTCAGAGTCATGCTTATAAAAATATTTTCTTCAATAGAGAAGAAAGAAGAAGAAAAAAATGTCTTTTCAAAGACGTGAAATAAATGATCCCACATATGATGGCCATTATTTAAGAGTCGCGCCATTTACTAGAAATATCACGGATGATAACAAGAACAGAATAAAGAAAACAGTTTTGATTAAAAGAAAAAAAAAACATACAGTATCATCAATATTATTAATTTATGATATTAGTAATGATATTGCAGCATTACCAACAGAAAACTGTTAATTTTTAACTTTATTTTATATTTCGAAGTTAATAGATTGATGTAATTTTGGTGAAAACAGAATATGCTTATTTAAATGTTAAGATTGTAAACGGCTCCCCAACTCTTACTTTTATTTCTGCCTTTCAGAAGTAAAAAATGAGAGAAATTTGATGTTGTTTTGGAAACTGGAAGGGCAGTTCAATCACTTAAGAGTAATGTCATGTTGATAGATCTATCTTTTAAAGTAAACGCTTTTTTGTGTGTCAATTCATAAATAACACAAATTTTAGCAAACGATATCTTTTAATTTTTTTATATTATCAACAATAAAATACTATTACGTGGAGCAGCTACCGTTCTAGTTTCTAATACACTTTAGTTTCATATTTATTATTTGCCCATAAAACACTGCATAACCATTAATTCAAAAATCAACAAGCTGTTTCATAAGACATTTTCATTGAATTCCAGCGATCTTCGTTTTTTTATTGTTGTTGCAAGATTTCACAACATAATTTGACTTATTTCTTGCAAGGAATCTTTGTCAGAAAAATAACAGCCAGTGTGATCGCCACTTCACAGTTTAATAGAATTTGCAATTTAGCAATTTGCTAAAGAATACTTTTGTTACATTAAGACAGTACCTGAAAAAACATTAATATAACATTTACAAATATTCTTTTGAACTCTTCTTGACGAAGATTGGATTATTATTGGTTACATGCCTTAGTTCCTAATCCTAATTCTAATAGTGAACTTTTGAAAATTGTCATTTTAAAGAGATTTAAAACTGTCAAAAAAAAAGAAGCAATAATCAATAATATATATATATATAATATACAAGAGAAACCCAGGAATTATTATAAAGCATAATATATCCTTCGAGACTGAACATTGTCAAATACAAACAAAACAACCACAAAAGCTTTACAATTCCATGTACTTATTAAATCAACAAGGAAATGAGTAAAAACCCCTCGTCTTTCGTTTTCTTCCTATTTTCCTCTTTTTCGTCTAATAAATCTTCAAATGAAAAAAAAGGGGATTAATTCCGAAAAGTTGGAACTCTTTTTTTTATTGTACTATCCTGGATTTACTATAGCTCCTTACCCCTAATACTATGGCACGAAGAAAACAGAGTTAACTTAAATGTCTACTGTTATTTCTTGCAAAAAGAAGTCTACTTTTTAGCTACTTCTATTTGTAAAAGTGTTTCCAAATTCCCTTTTTCTTCTCATTCTTCAAACGAATTTATCTTGTTCTCAACTTTTCGACAGGATTTACACTTTACTACGAATTTCTTCACACTTTTGTGCACAAAAGTACGAATGTAAAATGAATGTCAAAGTAACAAAAAAAAATTTTTTTTTTGAACAAAAATACTGCATCAATGCGCATGTTGCATTTTCACTGTAGTTAAGAAACACCTTTATACTGAATCCCTAAATGCAACAACCATAGCGCAAAATAAAGTCAAAACTCGGTTATAGCGTTGTTTAACCCTTTAAAGGACCGAGTGTTTCGTGACGTTGTACCCAAGGCTTCCTATTTTTCATCATTTAAATATAGAATTATAGATTATTAGTAAACATACATATTTTATTGACGATTTTAGAGTATACACGTCCGGTTTACGTAGACATTTAATTTTGGAGCAGTTCTTCTTTAGTTTTAGCCTAACCTTCCATTCCAAATTGTATAAACTACTGCATTACATTTACAATTACAATTAGTACTCTGCTTGCAGCCAAATAGGCCTATGGCAGAGGGACGTAAAAGTCCACATGCAGCAATAAGCATTGTCAAGCACATATACTTGCACATACATATATAAAAAACAAAATGAATATACGATTGTCAATTCCACAAAACAAAATTAAGAGTTTGGTAACTTAAATTTACAACCAACTTCACATTTTTTTTTGTCGTTTTCAACCAAAAAAAACCAGTAAAGTTCATAGAAATATTGCCGTTATATAAGCCGAGATATATTGGCGTTATAATTGTGAAAATAAAATAACATTATTTATATATGGATCCTTTTAATAGCCGAGTTTTCGGTATTTCCTTGGTCGCTATAACCTAGTTTGACTATATACACTGTAGATATAACGATGATGACTGGTCACTTCAATTACTACCTGTATAACCTACTACCTTTACTGTATAACATGACTCACAGACATTAAACCCACATAGTTGGTCTATTTTGTTCGAAGAAATGAAGGCAATGAAATTATGTGGCGACCATATAAGATAAATAAACAAGCAAAAAAAAAAAGGGGGATCGATACTGTCAAAAGTCCCTAACACTAACGCTTTCACCTGATGATACTAACATATGTACATGTATTTACTTCCTTTTCTATGGCAGTACATATGAGTCATCATCATCCCTCCACAGTCCAAATTGATTTTTGTAGTTCTCTCCTGCGGATCGATTCCTATAATGGCTTTGCAAAAGTGTTGGGGAGTCAACAACAACAACAACAACTGTATAAACTAAATATGGAGAAAATAAGGTTCAAAGTGGTCAGTCAGTACAATGCTTACAAGTTCACACATTGCCACCAGAATGATTTGCAAATTGCCAATTCAAACATTTCTACAGTAGAAGAAAATCGAATTTTTGGCAGTTTATTTATTTGATGACTGTTTGTGTGTTTGTTTGGATAGCATCATTAGAAAATCCTAATCAGGCAATAAGGCAAAAAAAAGGTGTACTTAATTCATTACTCTTTGCTGAGTTGCAGCCACAGCCCACAAACAACATTTTGCAACTTTTAACTTCAGATTTCGGTCTTTAAAAAGGTTTGGAAGTTTGCATAACATGCACAAAACGTTTAACCACACTTCCAACCCGTTTTGGATATTCTATAATATCACATACTGTATATGTCATCATATGTGCAATAGCTATCAGTTTTTATTCCAAAATAAAAATGCATAAAACGTGCAAATTGTGCAATCTTTGGGATTTTTTTTAAATAATTCACACATAATTTCACTTATATCTTTAAATAAACAACACTTTTTTTTGCCTGAAAACAAATTCTACTGAGGGTTTCTTAAACTAAATCGTATTGATTTTAAATTTTCTGTTATTGCTTACGGATGATTTTTGCTTTTAAATACTTCAGACATTTAGTTAATTTTATTTTGGCAATAAAATAAACATTTTTTATTTGCTTAAGACGAACACATTTCTTGCAATGTTTGCACTTTTTTTTTAGTTTATTTTCTATTTGCATAAAACACCACAAAATCTAAAAACAATTTGCACATTTTTGGGGATTTTTATTTGCTTAAACGCTTTCGCCTTGGTGATCAATGATAACCACATATTAAAATAGATAAAATAAAATAATTAATATATTAAAATATATTATTTTTCTTTCAATATAAGCTTTTTCTGTATTTATGAACACGGTTTTTGGTTTTATTCATTATCCGTTTCTTTTTAATGTTTTTATGTCAATTTTTTCTTTAAGTATTTTTAAAAATCTGTTAAAATTGTTAATGTTGCAATCACATGGTGAAAGTTGTCAATGGATTCAATTTAGAATTCTTTTCTAAATTAGTTGGCTGTGTTCTGATTTATCTGCGTGCATAATTTTCATTTTAAAAAAGGCATTCATTTTGTGTTGCCTTCATGAAGTTATTTATCGTGCAAAAAAAAAGTTTAAATTGCATTTCAACTAGCTAAATGGCTAATTATAATTATTAGTATAAATAAATCACTGAGATCATGAAATGAGAAAAATCAATGTTAGAGCCGTAGATCAATACTAGAAACTAGATTATATATAATCTGATGAAAAATATAAATTTCACTCTTAAGTTTGTCATTTTCTCAGCTAAGTGACAACGTGAGTTAACCTCCCCTAACAGTATATGTAACCACCTCACCAAACTCATTCACACTTACCATTATTACATTTTTCTCTCAAAATTAAAAAAAGCCAAGAAGCAGCACAATGTCTAATGACTAATGAGATTTGAGGAGGTTTTTAGTCGCATCATAAAAAAGGCGAAAATTACAGCTTCAACCACCAGACGTTATTATTATCATTTTCACCTGCCACGTAGAATATTTTTTCGCTTACAACATTTGTTCATGAAACCTTACATTTTATACCCCTCAAGCTACATCTCTCTTTTTTTTAATCAAAGTGCCGGAAACACAAGTCCTTTAATTATTAAAATGACACAGAAAAAAAAAATTCATCACAAATTTAAGAGAATTTCTCATTTTAAAATCCACGTAAACAATTTTTAATTTCTATTTTGACATTTTAAGTTGACTATCTCACAAATGGAAAAAGTAATTCTTTTAAGAACAAATATTTGCAAGAAATTGTTTAGGTCAAAATATTTGTAAGAAGACATTTCACTGCCTGTATTGTAGATTATTTGTTTAAAATAAACATAGCAAACAGATTGAAGCAAAAGATAGAAAAAAGTGCTATCAAAAATGTGTTCTTTTTCTGTGTTTTGTGTCTGTGACAAATGCAATCTGTGGCGCATGACAAACACATTAACCATTTTGTTCATTCTAAAAACAGGAAGATGAGGGAGGAAAGAAAATCATAAGGAACTTTAAAAATGACACTAAGAAAATGACTAAACCATAGAAAACAAACAACAATAGCAACAACATCAGTGAAACTGAGATTATGACTACTAATTCTAAGGACTAAAGGGTAACCAACCCAGTCATTAGTGATAGTGAGTGACCCATGGATATTATTAACTTCATTACAAATTACTTCAAACGGTTGAAATTTTCACTGGACAGAAAATATCTAAGAAAAAAAAAAAAGAGGAAGAAACAGGCGACACACTTCGATACACACTTTCATATTGTTTAGTTAACCTTTTCTTTCTCATGTGTATTCATTCACTCTTCTCCAGTACTTATAAGGCTGAGCTTTACCATATTTTTTATAATGGATGATGGATACAAAATATGATACTTTTTTTTATTAACACATATAGATGAGCACACTATGAAGTTCTCATCATTCTGCAAGAATTTTGCATATTTTTTTTATCCTTTCTACATTCTAAGTAAACATCTTTATGAGGCACACTAGTCAGTGGATCAGATCAAATTTGATTATATCCATAACATAAGCTATAAAAAATGTTCAGCCAGAACTCCACCCTCTTTCTTAATTTGCTTTTAATAACATTTTAGACTTGAATTACTTTGTACATTATTCCTCTAAAGAGTAATTGTAAATCAACACTTTGCTCTGAAATAATAAAAAAAAAGAACAGCTGTTACACAAAAAAGCTTCGAAATTCTAATCAAGTTTTAAATTGGTTTGATGCTTGTAAACATTTGCGAAATAAGAAACTACATATTATATTCAGAAAAAAAGTAAGTCGTTGAAGAACTTTCAAAAGTCTGTGAATTTGCTTATTTATTATTGTCTTTGTATTATGCATGGCACTAGTGACTGCAATGCAGCCGATGTTACATAAGTGTACTTTTTGCATTATAAGATATATATTACAATACAACTGTGCCAATGTCAGTCAAATGAGACAGCACATTTGACTTCAACGTAGAAAGTTTCCAATTTCACATATAGAGACTTCAACCAATACCATAATCAAATTTGTGTTTCTATGGTATAAATATGCAAACGAGAAGAAAGGAAATCTCTCTTCTTGTATCTTACAGAAGACGACGCATATTAGATTTTCGTTGATTTTTGTGGATCGATATGTCTTCTTTTACTAACTGTAGGTTATTTGTGATGATGATCATCATCATCATCATCATCATCGCCCACTTTTATCTACATAATATTATTATTATACTTTTTTTTTTCAAAACATTATTAAGCTTAAGACAAAGATAGTTTCATAAGAAAAAGAATAAGTACATAGTAACAAATCATCATCATCAAAACCACAGTTAATCTCAGCTATAATGTTACCAATATATCATATGAAACAAGATTAATAATAATAAATAAAAGAAAACCTAGTTAAAGAATGACTAACAGTAAAATTTGTGCATTTGTTTTCTTTTTGTTCTCGTTGTGTGTGTCAAGCTAAACAGTCGAATGTCAGAGTAGTATTTATGGCAACCAGAAAAATACGTTTTTCAGTAAAAAAAAAACCTGATTAGAGGCTAGAGTTCTATGCTGAAGAAGAATAGTTTTGGATGCTTGTTTGACCTCTAGTCTCTAAAGAGGTTATTTGACTGAAAAACGCGTTTTTCTCGTTGCTTTATTAATGATTAAGTCAGAGCAGAAACTAGCGCAAGGCGAGTGAGGCACCTACCTAGTGCGCAAAGTTAAGGTCAGAGAAATAGGGGCCCCAAGATAACTATATAGCGCCAGATTTTTATTACCTCGGGCGCAAATTTTGCTAGCTACGCCTCTGTGCTATCATACCAGTGCTAAACACATCGCTTATAATGTATTAATACATGAAACTTCCTATGAAATTAGTCATGAGTTTAGCACCACCTTTGACTTATGAATCAATGAATCATTAAGAATACAACCCTTAGTCCTAGAAATAAAGACATGAATGTGACATTCGTAAGTAGATCTGGATTCTTTTTTTCTTCTTCTGATTTTTAATCACTAATTACAGAGATTTAAAATTAAAATAAAGACAAGAGAGAGAAATAAAAACTTGGAGGTTCTTTAGAGATTTATCGACTAAGAAAGAGAGGTCACAAGATTACAGTGGGAAAAAAATCTCCTCATTCTTAGAGCTTGGTTAGTGAAGGGTGTAAACTAGGTTTTGTGAAAACTGAAATATAAAAAAAAACGCATGAGAAAGTTCAACACTCACTATTACCTACCATGAGAACTTCTTGAAATACACACATAACCAATTGTGTTATAACAGAAAAATCCTTTTTTTATTCAAGAAACTGGTATATAATTTATAAAAAAAAGCTATATAATAGGCCTCATAGGTAGATAGGAGACACTTGATAAACTATCCATCAAAAACAGCCACTGTTGGGTTTCAAAATAAAAGAGTTCTCCAAAAATGTGTCATAAACAGATGAGGTTATAAAAGTGATGACCGATATTTCTTGTAAAATCAAAACTCAGGTGTATATTTTTAGTGAGAATTAAGGTTTCTATTTTGTTGTTTCTTGAGGGGTTAAGTGTGAAGGGCAACCAACATCAAAGGATTTATTGGCCAATTAGCATTTCTCAAGACCCTCTTCTCTCTCTCTCTCTCTTTCTTATTCAAAGAAGACCCTTTTCTTCAAGTTCTCTCTCTTTTTTGTTTCAAAGTACCATTTACTGGTCTAGTAAAATCCACATCTTCTCTTCGAAGAGGGTTTTCCACATGCTACCAATACAGGCAATTCAAAGAAACATTTCATTCCCCTTATTATTAAGACAAACAAAAAAACTCATGAGAAATCCAAATACCCCCACACTTCTAATTATAAAAGTTAACTACAGTTTAAAAAAGGTCACATAGCTAATTTTCTAACAGAAACATACGTGGTTAAAATAACTGTCAATAATGCCTTGAACTTAACTGAATTCGTACAACATGGTTAACCACATTGCTGCATGCTTAAAACATCAGTGTGTGTTAAAAGATAAAAAAACAAATTGGTATTACAAACAACATTATGGTTAGCGATAGGAATCATTATTTAACTACTGTTATGTTTTCAACTGGAAATACACCAGTTTCCTGGCTATCTAACTGTAGGGAAGTTGTATAATGGAAACTGGGTAATACCTCGTTTCCACTACAAAAATCAACTGTAGTTAGAAAGTTAACCATATTTAATTTTCTAGTAGAAACAAATGCGGTTACATTAACCATAGTTAAACTTCTGAACAACAGAGTTTATTCAATTGCATTGACACAATGTGGTTAACCCCATTATTGAATGGTTAAATACATCACTTCTACTGTTCAAACCAAACAAATTTAACCTGAAATAGCATGGTGGATAGTGAGACTCACTTATTTTTTCACTGAATGAGAAATGAAAAATTTCATAAAATGCAAAACAATTTAACAGGAAGTGAAATCGAACAAAATTTAACCACAGGTAAATGTTTTAAAAATGGAAACACAATAATGCCACTTCTAGCTTGTCTGCAGTTAACTATAACGTTGTTTTTGTAACTGCAGTTAGTTTCCGTAGTGAAAACAGGTATAACAGGCTAACTCATTATTATCCTCGTCTACTTCTTTATTTTAGAAATAGGCATACTTAAAAAAAAAAGCCTTTTTGATTGAATTTCATTGCAAGGGAAATCAATTGAAATTCACTAATGTTGGACAATAAATAATAACGGTGAAGAACCAACATTATTTTTTTAAAAAATTTTTAAGCCTTTGAAGAATAAAACAACACATAAAAGCCTAGTGGTGAAGTAGAAAAAACCTAAACAAAAAAAAAAACCACCTGCAAAATTTGTTAAGAGGTTGCATACATTACTACAAAAAGAAAAAGGAATTTATCAGGTGCATCATCATACACACACCACAAAAAAAGTGTTTCTAAACAGAATGTTGATGACTTGATAGTTACCCTCCCTAGTCATTCTACAAAGTCATACACAAAATACATTAAATGGAATATAAGAAGAAATTGTGCTGGTCATTGGCAATGAAAGGAAAAAAAAAGAAAGTAATTGAGAAATGTTTTGTAGCTTTGGTAAAAGTTGGGAAAACGCACTCAGGCTCACCCATTATCGTCATCTAAATTGCAATTCATTAGAATTTTCTCTCTCTCACTCACTCACTTTCTTCTACACATCATCAAATGCATTTTCCAGATGAAACTTTTTATTATTGAAAAACTTCCGAAAGTGGCATTTGCAACAAACATCAACAATAACAAAATAACCTAACAACAATCAACATATTCCCGTTTTCGTAGCCCTGCAGGCAATCATAAGAAAAAAGATGGATGTGTTGTATAATTACAAAACTTGCTTTTTGCACGCTAACATCATTTACATCGGAGAATGAGAGAGAGAGAGAAAAATAACGAAAATTTTTAAAACCCAGGCCCACCAAACATATTTATGTTCACGATCATAGGCGTAACCTTTTTTTACCACGACTATTCATGGTCAAATGCTACAATCTCAACAGTGACCCCCTCCAAGCTTCAGCAATTTTTTTCCTTTTATTAATATTACTTTAAAAAATTGAAACAACTGTTATTTACAATAGAATAGTCATTTGTTAAACGAAATTAAAACTATCTTCCGACATTTCAGCATTTGTCTAAGTTGGTTACACTGAGTATGAAGAGTCACGAAAAATGGGTTCACTTTTTCTAAAAAAAAAACCGTTTGCAGAAAAAAAAGTGCGCCATGCTTGGTGAAGCAGTAATTACAACAGGCATCTGTAGACAGCTTCAGAATTTCTTTGGCTCCGCCCTTTTATGAGCGTCAGACCAAATATCAACCAATAAGAAATAAAAAGGGCGGGGCATGTGACATCAGACCCAGTAACAAACCAATTAGAAATTGATGATGCTCATTAAAGGGCGAAGCTAAAGATATTCTGAAGCTATCTACAGATGCCTGTTTAATTACAACAACCCAAAAGAGTCATTACTAAAAATTGCAGCATGCAACAGTCACATGTTGTTAAACTATGATTACACTGTCTATATTTACTGCAAGATTCACTGCAGGCTATAATACTTGCATCGCCCTTAGATTTGAAAAGCCTAGATGCTTGTAACATCAGAAGGATTAACAGAAAATTTAGGATTTTGTTATTTTGACTGATAAAAAAGGGGTAATAACAAATGTTTTCAACAATTTAAACAAACTGGGCCTTGCATTATTTTGTTACCCATTTTTTATCAGACAAAAATGACAATCTGAATTTTTGTTGTCAATCACCCTGACGTCACTAGCTGACGCAAGTAGAAACGCTGCAAGAAAGTGATTGTCAGCGTTACTTTTTCACTACTTTAATAGTTTTTGCACACCAACTTACACAAAACACCTTTTTTTGGAAGACATTCATTCTGCAAGATTTTCAGCAACATGTGTCTTCGTTTCTTTCTGCAAATATTGCAAGCGTGATTGCCACTTAAAAGAAACCCATGTATATTTTGACCATTTGCAAGCAGTCATTTTAGAACAATGGGCCTGATTTTTGCAAACTTTTAATTCATAAAGAAGATACAAAAAAGATACAATTACATGTAACTTTGCCGATTGACTTATTTTGCAAAATGAAAATGCATTCTAAGGACTTAAAGAAACCCCAGTTTCCATTAAATTCAATCTTTCTTTTCAAATACAGTTGGTTTGTACAAGGCAAAATAAATTTTAAATTACTGAAGAAATTGAAAATGTCATTTTTATACAATACTTATTTTTAACCCTAAGAACTGGGATTGTTTTTAGATTTTTCTTCCAAATATAAAAACGTCAGCTGTTCCCAAGTGAAAAAATAATATGAAATAAAAGGAAAATACAAAAGACAGACAGTTGACGTAATTCATTTTAGAAGAGTTTAAAAGCTACACAAAATAGGAGAAATGAAGAAAAAAAAAAAAAAAAAGAAAAACACCACCAAAGCCAGGAAACAAAACTGAATTCGAATGACTTTTATCGATCTTTCTTTCTACAATTCAAGGCTTGAAAAGGTCTCATAAATAATAATTCCTTTGCTGAAAAAATAGATTTTACTAAAGAAATTCTTCACGTCAAGGAATCAAAATAAACACAAATGCTACTTGGTGTGTACATGTAGATGAAATGTATTAATATATTGTAGTAGTACATTGTTGTAGTAGTACATTGTTGTAGTAGTAGTAGTAGTAGTAGTAGTAGTAGTAGTAGTAGTAGTAGTAGTACTAGTACTAGTAGTAATAGAAAGCAGAACATGTTCTGGAATGTGTTTCACACATCGTTTTTTAACGAGGATTCAAAATGTCCAGAGGAATTGACCTCTTGATCTAAGCACAACGATAGACGACGAGATGTCGCTTCGTCACTAGTCTACATATCTATTATAAGTTTATAACTATAATATTATTATACTTTATGATGTAGTTATAGCTTCTGGCAGCAATGGCAGTGGCGGCGGTGGCTGCAACGACACATTCTCTTAAATGTAAATGAGTCAGTCATTGTCTTTCCAAATTGTCGCATCTACATTCTATTCTAATAATAATAAACTAAAATCCCTATTATAAAGATCGGTTGCAACAACAACAACAACAACATTAGCTAATCCAGGCATTAGCCAATTAGTTTCTTTTTTAAAAAAAAAAGATTTCCCTTCCCATTCTCCTTCTCCTTGTTTTGTTCATTTAGCTCTATAAAACTAAACCAAATTTCAATTAATTTACTTTTATGGAGACAGTTGTTGTCTGAATAAATTACCATTTCGATTTTAACAATATAATAATGTCCTTTTTAACTTTTTTTCTTTTGTTGTCTCATTAACACTGTATACTTATACTGTGTTGCCACCATGCAAATGCAGCTTTCAACAGTTCTCTTGAGTTCTTTATTCTTTTGTTACCAAATTGGCAAATTCTTATATTCGATTTGAATTTCCAAGTTAATATCCAGGGTATTTTGTATCTAATGAGTAATGAGTAATGATATCTATGGGTTCTTTTGAAAACATACTATCCGTGTAACTTGTACACCGGCAGTTTCGTTTTGAAATCGATTTCAGAGTATCGAGACACTCCAATAGTAAGACGATTGAAATAAGTAAATGATTACTAGAAGCAGACAATAGTGATCGAAATTAAACACTTTATTTTAAGATGCATCATGGGTAGTGCATCTTAGTTACATGTATTTTGTAAGTGCTCTTCTTGCTAGAAGCTGACAAATTTACTATAAGGTTGCCATCAATGCAACAAATGCAACCGTATATGTCTTGAGAGAACATCCCCATGACTTTGTATAACATATACTAACGTTAAGTTACAACTATGGATGCCACCTTTATTATTATATGCTTCATAAATTGTGTTCATGTGTTCACATTTGCAAATCCCCTACTCTCATAATGATGACAAAACTAAAATGAAAAACCACAGTCGAGAGAGGAGTTGTCCTCTCTTCCAACGCCTTCTTTTGCCATGAATATTAAACAAACACATTTGCTCCCTCTTATCCAACACAACACATAATGAATTAAATTTCACGCTCCATCCAATAATATTGGCGACAATATGCAAAAAAGAATAGTAAAACCTATATATGAGTGCTGGTAGTAGTAGTTGATGACACAAATTGTGGTCATCTGAAAACAGCAGCTCAGTCAGAAAGCGGAGAGGCATCCCCACCATAATATCTGATATGAAAAAGTGTCAGGTTGTCCACAAAATCACAGATAAAAATTTCAAAACTAACCTGAGTCAGTCATTTTACGAGATTCTACTAACATTTTATACAACAACCTCACTTTGTTCTCTCTCTCTCTCTCTCTCTCTCTCTCTCTCTCTCTCTCTCTCTCTCTCTCTCTCTCTCTCTCTCTCTCTCTCTCTCTCTGTAGAACATTGTTCTGCAGCCATCAAAGCATTTTATAATTAAAGAATCTTCCAGCCTGTTAGGCAAGCACTTTATGATCCAATTTTCTACCCCCTTTTCATCAATGCACTTTTATCAAAGAAACTCTTTTTTGGGTTAGTGACTGACTGCCTGAATGGTTTGTTCAATCTCAAACGATTCCGTCTCAAATGACGATGAGGGTTGGAGGTGGAGGCTAGCAGTGTTTTTAGGTAATGTTGTAGGAGTATGCCGGAAGTGGTGGGGTTCTCATTAGTACAGTATAAGTAAGAAAATTATGCTGTTATATGACATTAAATTGTCATATCTATCTCATAACCTTGTAACAGTCACAAAAGCAAATTTCAAAATTTTATCCTGACAAAAATGACATAATATGACAATCGTAAAACAGTGACATCATAATTGATTGTTATGGTTTTATGACTTTTTTTCTGTAATGAAGCCTCTTGGTCTTCTGTGGGAAGCACCGGCACACTCGATCTCAAATAGCTAGCCTCCACCTCCATCCCTCGTCGTCGTTTAAGATGGAATTTTTTTGAAATGGCTACAACCCAATGAAAATCTTCCAAACAAAAAAGATGCCTACTTCTTTAAAGTGCCTCTTTTAGAGATGATAGGCAAACAAACTTGACTCTTGGCTCTATTTTCAGGTCATGCTTGAAAGAAGAAAGTAATTTCCAGTCAGTTACTTTTTTTTGTTTTTATTCAAGAGAATCAAGTATCACTATATAGTATTATAGTAGTAGGTGTGTATAATATTTTTGGGTGTCTTGTTATGCAACGATCAATACAATAAATGCAAACCAAAAGTAATGTATTGTCTGCATTTAGGCTGTACATTACATAATGCTTCCAAAAAAAAAAACATTACAGTTTTTCGATATCTGTTTTTAGAAATTGGTGACAACGACCCTAGAAAAATAATGTTTTGCAGCTGATGGAAGGAACTCTTCTGTATGTTTGTTGAAAAATCTCTTCATTTGTTGCCAAGTTGGATTTAGGTGTTCGCTATAGAATAGACACAGCAATCAAAAAAACATACCAAATATTGGAGTGTGTTTGTCTTAGGGACTGAGCAGCACTATAAAAAAAAGATGAGCAGAAAGCAATTTCATCCCTGTGTATTTTCAATGTTAAGTAAACAGCACTGAAGAAAATAAAAAAAAGCAAAAGTCGTAAAAGGTTTCTGTTGTTTTTCACTCCATTGCAGCATTTTCATCTGTGAAAAAGATGGAGCCATTAACAAATCTGCAGAAAAACATCCTCCTCACACATCAACAATTGAACAACTTGATTTCAACTAAAAACGACAGAAGATTGCTTTTACTGTCCTCCGTTATATTTAACCTATCCCCAACTGAACCGAACTACTACCTTATTGATTGGTCACATTAACAGAAAAAAATTTCCACTGAAAAAAAAGGAATTTATCTAATTTGAATGTTTTAAATTCTGTGTATGAGTTGAATATGTATAGAAAAAAACGGTATATTTGTTTCTTCTAGTCATATAAAATTACATGTTGTCAGCCAATAGGAAGGCGTCCTTGAATAGCGTGATTCTTTATGACTTCTCCCCTCTTCTATAATTCCAACAGTGTCCTTGAAATGTTTTCTTTTGTAATGTGTGAGAACCTTTGAACGCAAAGGAAAGCAAAAATATGACTGAAACTTAATTCTCATTTTCTATTTACTACTTGTTTTTTTTTTCTGCATGTGTTAACCATCCGTCAGTCTCTTATTTTATTTTCCATAAATGCCACAAATGTATGATGCGCCGTTTGGCGCATTTATTTTTTTCAATTAAATCCCAAACATATCGATTTAACCCAGGTAAAATGTATATCCCAAAATATATTTGATATATCCCAAAAATATTGTTAGGTTAGGTTAGGTTTTTGGGATATATAAAATACTAGTGGGGTAACCCGTCATAAATGACGGGAGCAAAATTCACAAGCAATTGTGCGACTGTGCGTCGTTTTTTCCTTTTTTTACTCCTTTCATTTCAATTTTCGTCACCCCCTCCAACTTTTCTCTCTCACCTATCTACACTTTGCAACCATTTCCCCTCTCCTATTTAATATCATGGGGTCACCCCCTCCCAATTTTCACTTTCCCCCTATACACCTTCCAACCTTTCCCCCCTCTCCAATTTAATATCATGGAGTTCTTGGATGGGAAAGGTGCAACATATAGTTGACGTTGAGAAAAAAAAAACGGTTCATTTATTCAAATTTATATAAATTCCGACGTGCTTCAAGGTTTCTGCAGCGTTATCCCAGAAAGAAGAACGATAGATAGAAAGGCACTCACACAGAGACACAGACCTGGCAAAATATATATATAATTTTTTGGGATATACATTTTACCTGGGATATGTTTGGGATTTAATTGAAAAACAAATATATTTACACTTTTTATGTATATAAAAAGTATATTAATTATGACCCAAACGGCGCCTCATACAAATGCGTTTGTTCTATACATTTTTGATATAAAACATAATTTTTATTAAAGGAATCTGTCCTTGTAAGAGGTCAATTCTGTCCTTCAATTGTATGTATATTCATTAAAAAAGGCGTTTTCATCTTGAAACCAAACTTCTGAATAAAATAGTTACATCACACATGTAATGAAAATAACAAGTGACTCGTTTTCTTCCAGGTTACATATGCATATGTGTGTTTGTCACTCACAGTTTGTATGTTTGTAAATGGTGGCACAAACACATGTATTCTGTATATATGTATAAATGTCTACTAGAAAAAGCTGAAAAACACACACACAATGTACTGTGGAGGTCACTGACCATTTTGACTTATTTATGTTGTAGAAATATTAAAATATCTCCTCATCAGTAACATCAGCTTTCTTTCTACAGTTGGTTTCTTCACATTATTCAAATGATCTACTTTGTAACCAAAATAAGGATTATTATTTCCAAAGGAATGTTGCTAATATATATGTAACAGAAGCTTCCATTTCTCTCGTTTTTACTTAACAATGTTTGCATTTAAATTAACCACATAGGTTAAAAACCGACCAAGAAAAAATTCATTTTGCAGATGGCATACCAATTTCATAATGTATCAGGGACATATTTCAATCAAACTGAAAAGGCTTACTTAAATCGTCAGCACGTCTAGTAATAATACAAACTGAAGTGTTCAAACACAATCAGATATTTTTGCTAAAAAAAAAAAGATTTTCAAAATTCAATTCAACTCAAATATTTATCTATGCAATCAGCTTGATAAATAATAACCATATGGCAGAGGGGGGGGGATAATTAACAATCATAAAAGAGTTGACAGTTGGTTTGGGACCCCACTAACATTTTTTAAGAATGTTAAGGGTGAAAATCAGCCTTACGAACTGTTAACATGTCCCACACAGTGTTTGAATACCGTATTTAATAGAGATGGGCCATTCGAATAGCGCAAATCTTGAAAAATATTAGAGATTGAAAAACTCGAATCTTCGCTCTTTTTTCGTCTTTCGAATCTTTACCTAAAAAAATTGTTATAAACTTTGGTCAAATTAGTTTTAACTCCGTTGGCGTCCAATAGAAGCGTTCACTAACAAAAGAAACGGCGATTGTTGCAATTTCGGTGGTATACCCGGATCACCAATATCATCACCTTGTGGCGACCCTGAGTGCCACGCTGTTTTGTATTATTAATAATATAATATTTAATATTATTTCATTTATTTGTATCTTCTTAATGAATTATATTGGATTCTTATATATAAAGGATTTGAGATTCGGAAGATTCGAGGGATTCGAGAGCCTTCAAGGAATCGGATTCGGACTCGAGAAAATTTAAGATTCGTCTCACCTCTAGTATTTACTAATTCGATATTTAATTCTGGCTGCAGTTTGAACAAAGTATGAATGTAGGTACGAACAGTCTCAATAGAACAGCAAATCTGCAACTTGAGCATGCAACCGAAATGCTATGGAACCAACTGTCGGCATTCTGGCGAACTATCAAAGAACGTTGTACGAGCAAATTGCAAGACATTAACGCACATAATGCCGTTGTTTAAAAATAATGGCACTTCTCTAGGTCGTTGTGCAACAACGAATGTGTGATCCCGAACGTTCTCTCATATTGGTTTGGTAAACCCGTTCGGTGATTGTTTCAGCATACAGTTCGCTCTTCTGTTGTGCTGTTCTGTGCCCACCTTCATGCTTTAATAGGATTTATATGTTCCTGCAGGGATTTCAAGCTTGAAAAATGTTTATTAAGTTAGAAAAGTGTAGTTTCAAACTTGCAATTAAGCTTGCTAATTAATAAACTAATAAATTTCAGTAAAACATCAGCAGAGAATCCAATCAAAGAAATAATCTTAAACTAGTCAAGTGTTTTATTTGTGTATTATTTAGTAAACCTATAGTGTAGTGAATATGTGGGTTGCTCCAGCATGCAGCCTACAAAAAAAAAAGATGATATGGAACTCACATTCTGTCACTCAGTCTCACTAAAAAGATAATAATAACTAGGTGCATTTACCCTTTGTCAAACTCAAAAAAGGATTTTTTTTTGTGCTACTATCTAAATGTCCCCCTTCAGTTATACAATATTAATGTATGCAAATAAGATCTTTAGGAGTTAGTTCATTTCTATACAAGGGTAGATTTTCATGGGGTTTTCTTCTACTTCTTCAAATAAAAGTAGGAATGTTGACGACATTTGGGTGTGTGAGAGATGGTTGAGAAAAATGGGTCCAATCTCTCTCATTAGAAAGAAATATTCAGAACTTCAGAAACGACACAAATAAAAGACAAAAACACATAAAGGATGTTTGAGGTTGAAGTAATTTAGCAGTTTTTTTTTACATATTATGGAATAGACTTACTTGAGTGTGTTTATGTTTGTGAAATGTAAATGAGTCCTCACTATAGGGCGGCATCCAGTGTTTTCCAATTTTTTTTTATAATCTTTAAAATATTATGAAACCCCAATAATACTTTTACATAATACTGTTATATGGAGTGAGAATAATGTAAGAAAAGGTAGATATGGATTTTAAGTAATAGGCACGTAATCTTAATAAAACGATAATTTAGAGTATCATATTAACTTTTATTTAACAATATATAAAAATTACAACTCATTTTATGTCTCATTTAATTTTTGAGTTGTGTTGGAACGTCTGATGATGAACATGCTATTACTAATTAAATTAAAATGTAAATTATTTAAAAAAAACTATTAGAATTATATATTTTTTATAGTGTGACAGTTAATCATTTTTTTTTTAATTTTCTGGCAGAACGCTTACTTTCCCTTTACTCGTATTTTTGGTCATTTATACGTAGGGTGATTTCACAATTTAATTTACTTCCAGAGGAGGTTGTACCGTGCAACTCAATATTATATTTGCATGGAAAATTGTTATAATGTAGTAGGTGATAGAAGTTATTTGACAATGTTTACATTGACAATGCATTTCTACACTCCTTTTAGAGTAAATAGTCCCTCTACCATAAGCCTTCTGGGCTGCTTGCAGAATAATTATTCAAATTCAAATCTGTATATACAATTACAAGCACAGTCATACCTCGCTTAATGTTACCTCACAACGTAAGTTGACTAAGAAGCTCAACACTTCGCCTTTACTCCAAATAATGATTTTGGTAAAAACGATTTCATTAATGATACAATTTTTAGGTACCAATACGCATCTCTATCGTTAAGCGAGGTATGACTGTATGTATTTCTGTTCATGAAACTTCTGGATCATCTCTAGTGATTCAGATTTAGCACTTTATAACTTAAGCTCTTATTAATCTCGTTTGTATTCCATGTGATGAATTCCTTCTTTCTGAATATTATTATTATTATAATTTTCTAAACTTAACTACACATTCTTCTTTTATTTTTATTTAAATGCACAGGTGGGCAACAATACAAAAGAAGAATTCTCATCATTTGAAAGATTAAATGAGTAATAAGTTAATAACTTGATGCACAATTGATAATCCTTTTTTTCTGAGGAATTTCTTTGACACAGAATAATAGAAATAATACAAAACGCCCTCAATCTTTTCAAAAAAAATTTTTTTAACTCATTAGAAATCCTCACATGACAATTAAGAAGTGAATGTTTAAAATACTCCTAAGAAAAGTGGGTTTAAGAAAATAAGTTTTTTCAAGTATCTTTTGCTATTATCTTTTTTCTTTTACTATATATACAGTATATATTGCATATTTTCTTGACCTTTTTAATTGCAGTGTTCTTTTCTTTACAAAAGAGTTAGTTCTTTTTGCAGATTGAACATTTCAAAATTGAAATGCAACAACAAGAACAATAATAATATTCTGACTGCTAGCTACTTCATACATGCAGACATATCCATTCACCTTGTAGGTGGTTTTTTGCATTTTTGCTTATTATTTGTGGTGGGTGAAAAGAATAAAACATAAAAAAGAACGTGATGTTATCACAACTACTAAGTATGTTGCATGACATTTGGTTCTAAATTTACGACTCAACATACAGATAGAATAATAGAACATCATCTACGTTTGAAATCAACATTTGGATATTTTTCTTAGGACCCGCAGGGAAGAAGAGAAGCTAGAAAAAGAAAAAAAAGGGAGGAATTAGAACTTCATTTCCATAAATATACTCAAAATTTAGATCTGGATTCACTGATTAGTAATATGCAAAACATTACATTTTCAACCCTTTCTTCCTATTATGCGGAATTATTTCAATGAAAAACTATAAGAAAGAAAAACAGGAATTTAATAAAATACATACTCCAAATGCGAAATAATCTGTCATGGACCTAGACTCCTAGAATAGAGACCTAAATTCACAAAATACATATAAGGTGCATCTTGATAAGGTGTCCTTGAGAACAGGAGCGGACTGGCATGTCGGGTAGTTTCCCAATGGGTTGTTTAGTTTGAAAGCCGATTTTATAATGAAACTCAATTAAAATTTAAAAATTGCAGAAGAAAAAGAACAGAAAGCCGATGTTCTTAAATAATAAAAAGTCCAAAGAAAAAAACATGACAAATTTTTGTGGCAAAAAAGGATGAAAAATGAAAAAAAATATGTTACTTTTTTTTTTGCTGGTTTAATGCATTTTTTTTAATTATATTTTTATTCGCTGTGCTCGTTGAAAGTTAGTGCAATGCAGCAATAAAAATTGACACTTTTATTGTATGTAAAAATGAAAATATCATCACTAAGGTGAAATTTTGGGTGGAGTTCTTTGCATTTTTTGGAGTTCCTTAGCTCTTAGGGCCTGTAAATAATTTTTCCCAGGTCGTTTTTTTCACCTAGTCCGCCCCTGTTCTAGAACACAAAATTGACGGTACCATACATGTAGAGTAAGTAGCATACTAGTGTCAATAACTACACTGAAAGGTGCATGCCGCTCAATGTCTCCTTCACAAACGTTATCTTGTTTTTCACCTCAGTCTCACTTGACTGTTGCTCCTACAAATCGTATGTTACTCCTGCACATCATTTATTCATTTTGGTTGTTTTTTGACGTCGTTCTACTGTCATCACTGCAGTGATTACGAAACGCTTTCTATTAAATGTCATCAAACAACGTATGGTTGTTTGTCATTCTCAAATGTACCCTCATAGTTTAATATGAATTAAAAAATTAAATATAATCTTGTTGACATTCAAATTATCAGTCATCCATATAGACACACTAAAAGAAGAAACTCTTTTTGCTTTCCTTTGTGTTTTTTTTAAACCGGGACCAATATTAAATCATTAATATATTGTGGTTAGAACTTTTACAAGAGATCAAAAATGAGATCATCATCTCACGCCTTCAATTTTAACAACAAATATAGAAAACAACAGTTCCTCCTCCTATTATTATCCTTTCAAAGTGAAGAGATAGATAAAGATGTTATGTCTAAAAACGAAAATAAAAACCCATTTCCACCATCGGAAAGAGGGATAACACACCATAATATCTATATAACTATATAATAACCTGAAATCAATAGCTTTAAGTAGGGCCAAACACAAGATGTGAATTTGAGGACTTATAGCCCTAGATCTTTAAAAAGAAAATCTCTCTCTCTCTCTCTCTCTCTAGTTTCTTTCAAGAGTCTCTTACAGATTGGATTGGTATATTACAATATATAATATCATAAGATTTCTATCTTTTTTTTTTCTGTCTGAACAACTTCGTTTTCCTTTATGGGACACCATTGCAATTTTTATGCATTCCATTTAAAGAATCCTTTCACCAAATGACTTGGCAGTAACAACTTCTCCGTTTGAGACCAACTGATAAAAATCCAAATAGTGAAATTTCACCCTTTCATACATTCGTAGATATTGCTACAATAGAAAAATTTGAAAAAAATGCCAAAAAAAAAAGTAAAAATCAGAATCTGTGGCACTGGGCTATCATCTAAAAAGAAAAGTTCAATTTCTATTGGTAACTAATAATTTCAAAAGTTTTCTTTTTCTTCAATTCCCTAGTTCTGTTTAGTTCTCAACAAAATTATTAATTCAGTTGACGTTCACATTTATTCCACAGAATCCCCACTTATAAATAATAAAAAAGGAGGAGAAGAATTAAACTTCATACAATTAAATAAATATTACGTGATGTTGAAAATGTTTTAAGTTTTAATGAGTTTTTTTTTCTTCTTTTTCTAAATAATATCTTCAGAGATAAACTGTATAACAAGAGAATTAGTTAATAGTGCTGCATAAAGATAAAGAGGATGGTGGATGCCAAACTGCATGAATTCTCAAATGACAAACATGTTACTAGACTGACGCCTGTGTTTTTTTAAGCCCTATATATGGGACCAGTGGCCACACACATACACTCATAAGAGAAACACAGAAGAAGAAAAAAACAACCACAAGTTGAAATTATAATAATTATACCTTTTTCCAACGTGAAAAATCGTTTTTTTTTTGTATCAAATAGCCTGAGAATTTGGACATTCTTCTTTTTGAGTCACTAACTACTAACTAGACAGAAGTTTGCCAATGTGTTTCACAATGTCATGTCCATGGACATCAATATTCTTTTCTATTTCTATCAATGTTGTCAGTGATAAAATTATTAAAATGGAGTGGTCACCGTGATAAAGTGTTGAAATGGAGTGGTCACCGTGATAAACAGTGTAGAAAAGAGAATCTTCAGAAATTCTATTGCATCCATAACTTCATTATATCTCCCTACAGGACACTACTTTTTATATAAGATGACTTAGTACCATTATTGACAACCATGTAATTTTTCAAGCTTAAATCTTTCTTGCAGGCGATGAGTTGAAAGTTTAGAGCAGTGATTCTCAAAGGGTGTACTGTGGCACACTAGTTTTGCTAGGTGTGCCACGACATTTTGGATGTTATATTCAATGTATTAATATAATTTGATATTTTCAAATAAATTTTAACTTTTATTGGAAAAAGCAAAATAAACGAAACTTTCTTATTACACATAAACCAGTGGCACCGTATGCCGGTGGTTTCCCTAAAGTGTGTCTTGTGCTAGATGTGCTTGCTAGATGTACCACGATTTCTCCAGGCAAGAAATAACGTGCCATTATTACCATAAGCAAAAAAACATTTGAGAACTATTTCTTTAGAGTTTAGAGAAAAAAAAAATGCAAAGTCAAGAAGAAGAAAATGGCGGTCAGTAGTGTCCAGGGACACAATCCCATATATAATAATAACATGCCGTTTGTTCCTTTCAGCTACTTTCAAGAAAGAATGGAACCCATTTATTTTGAAGCCTCCATCTGAAGTTCTGAACTTCTACTTCGGAAGATCATTGTTTTATAGTGATTGTTCTTCACAATTTTTTTTTTGCTTTTACTATAAAAAAATCCACCTCAAGTGAGAAAGAAGAAAATTCCACCAGCCCCCTCAAAAAGAGAGAAAAGGATTGAAGCCTTTCTATTTTTTATTAACTTAAAAGTTGTATGTGCAACCTAAATCTTGGTGGTACAAAGAAGAAATCAAAGACCTACTATACTGTATAATATCATGAACAATTCTCAGGAACCAAATTCAAAAAAACTGTTCCAAATATCTAAAAAAAAAATTGCCTAGTTTGGAAAACAATGGCTGACGTCCATCATCGTTTTCGTTGATACCGTTTCCAATTTCACGGTTGCACCTCTCTGAATTGTTCCTTAACTTCCATTTTGACAGGAAGTTGTTATATGAGACAGAATATGAGTTTCTAACAAATAACAGTCCACTTCATTGACTTGATCAGAAAAGGTCTGCTTTTTTTTCTTCTTGTTCATCATAATAATAATGTAGTAAACAGTTAGAAATACAATCTTAAAAAAAGTGTTTTCTCACACAAAGAAGGGCGTCAGTTTGATAATTCAGATCTATCTCTTACACTTACATACTTATTTGAAATCAAATTTCAATTTATAATAGAGATTTTGTTCATCAACATACATAGAAAGGGTTTTTTTTTACATGTTGAAGTGTGGACCTATATATCTTTTCAAGCTTTGAAGAAGTTTTTTCACGACTGATGGACGAGACCACAAAGACTCAGCAACTTTTCATCTCGAAACCTTTTATTACAACCTAATTTGAAAATGTTTCTTGACATTCTACACACACACACCCAACAACCCTAGTCATCCATACCATATGATATGAGTCTAAAACCATATCGATTTGGAACTTTTCTTTTTTAGTGATATTCCACACTACCCAATCACACCAATTGAACTTTATTAGTTATTAGTTTTTATTATAAACATTTACGAAGATCACTCTTTAAGTGTGTTTCATAAAATTACTAATTATTAGTACACACTATAAGTAAAAGTTTATTATGTACAAATTAAATTTCCCCTTTCAACAAGTGTTCTGTTTGATAAAACTATAAGTTTGTAAATTTTAATTTTAATTTCAACCTATTTTTCTACAAGTCATAAAGGACTTCTAGTGTACTTCTGTTATATGCTTTTGCCTGTTTTTTGTGCAAACATTTCAATTAAAATTTCATTCTTTGAATTTAAAAAGTATTTCAAATGTAATTCCTTTGTTACGTTATCGATAACTAGACCAAAAATGTGTTTACTTTTCCAAAATTGATTTTTATACAAGTTTTTTGTTATTTAGGCCTTGTTTCCATTGGGGTGAAAATTTCAACTGGTGAAAAATAGAAGTAATGTGGCCAACGCCTATCATTATTGAATAGTTGGTTGCCACGTTTGTTCTATTTTTCACCAGTTGAAATTTTCAAAAAGTTGAAATTTTCGCCCCAGTGGAAACAAGACCTTAACGATTGAATTTCTATTATAAGCTTACATGAAGTGAATTACAAAATATCATCTGCTTACTTGTAAAAGATAAACAGACGACTTGTAGACAATTTGCCAAAAAATTAACTTGTAAAATTGGGGTCGAACTAAAAGTTGTAAAAATGCTTTATGAAAGAAACACTCTTTTTGTTAACTTGTAAATATTAGAATAAATTACTTGTAATTTGTAACTTGCGAGCTTGCACTTTTATGAAACATGGTCCTGGAATAAAGGGCCCACATTCCTTCTTTTGTAGAAATGTACTTTTTTTTGTCTATCAGAGTCACATCTTCACTTACTCGATAACATTCTTCGTCACCCTTTGAATTTTCCAAGGATTTCTTCACGGAACCAAACAGAATTGAAGTCTGATGGGTCCAAATTATGGACGATAGTTTAGGGATGATGAAGATGAAGAGGTGAAAATGTGCCCTCAAGAGACGCCAGATTCTTGTAAATTTTGCAGAAAGCTGTAGATAAAAGATGGAAATATGATAGAAAAATAGTGTTTGTAAATCAACACAGAAAAATATAGCTTGTAAATAAAATACAATTTTAGCTCTTTTATACCGATGTGGCTTTCTGTGTGACCCTCGTATATATATATTTTAAATATTCTATCTACAAATCATTATCCTAAAATTTTAGCCAGTCTTTCTATAATGCATTTCCTTATATTTAATATAATATTTTCATAGGAATATTTTTTTGAAAATGTAATTCTAAATCACATTACCTAAATAAATTTTAGCAATAAAGTAATGAGCTGATAATATTCCATATAATCTTAAAGGTTCAAAACATCAAAGGATTTACATATCATATCATATCATATATATGTAATTATGTATGTATATGTACATTTAAATAACTTATAATGCAATCTAAGCATTTATGAAGAATTTCTTCAACTGAATGCAATTGATCTGCCTATTTTTTTTGCACATCAATTGCAAGTGAAAAGGACAAATCGCAAACCCTTCAGGCCAAGTATGGAAAAAGTGAAATGTGAAGGGAAAAATAAAGGGAGGAAACAGAGAGCTTGACCAATAACCAATTCTTTTCATTGTTTCGCTTCGTTTGGCTTTTTTTTTATCGTGTAGAGAAAAAAGTATGCAAAATTTTTTTGCACCGCCAATGATGATGATCAAGGGGGTTAATGGACTCCACATATTTTTTTAAACACTACCATCTTTTTTGTATTCGTTATCATCATCAAAATTTCAGAAGAAGAAAAAAATAGCTATTTATAGAGAGCTAGCTAGATTGGGATGTGCAGCGGTTACTTGCTTAGTTAGCTAACTTAGCTCGTTGTTATTAATGTTTATAATAATGAGAATAATTTCTTCAGACCAAAAAAAAATATCACAAGATAGTGATAATGATAGTAACTTGTATAAGTGAAAAAAACCAGTTGGTGTTTCAATCCGTCTCACCGCAAATCGAGGACTTTTTTTCGAGTTCAAACAACACTCTCGCCTCAAAACAATTTTTTTTTTGCTTATTTCGCTGAATATTCTATGTTTTCATCATTTCGGATCACTTGTTCCAACATTGGTTTCTGTGGATAGAAAGATCAATAAATTGTAAAAAAAAAAGTCAAATTTCATAATTTATTATTAAAAATATAAAACTTCATGTCTTATTAAAAGTTCAGTGAAATTATAATTATCAGCCTAATCGTACTATGTATGTTAAGGTGTTTGAAAACATGGTTCTCACCATAGATTTACATAATTTGCAGAAACTTTTTTTTTGTAACAACTTTCAGATTAAAAAAAAATCAAAAGTTGTTTGAAACTAGAATAGTAAGAAAATATTTTATAAGCATTATTATCATGACATCTTCAAAAATGAACCTTTTAGGTCAATTTGAAATGTTAACCACTTATACCTGGCCAACACCTAATAAATTAAATGCAATTTACATATTAAACGTGTTCTCGAGAACCCTTTTAAGGACAAACAATTTGTCAAATTAAAATTATTCATTTAATACATCTGTATATTGTGTTAATATTTAAATATATTTGTATATCAATGTAATTAGACACTGTAACAAAATATTGATTTAGTATTTCATGGTGTTCAGATATTAAGCAAAATAAACTAAATTTTCTTTTGATCATGTCTTTAACTGGACTGTATATTTCAATAACACATTTAATGGTATTTTCACGTTGATTATTTCAAAATAAACTTTTTAATCAAAGTTTGCGGGGCGTTTACACTGTAAAACAACTTTAACACAAATAAAATTTGAACATTTTGAAATTGTCATTTTTTTTAAAAGATATTCATCATAAAAATATTTTTATAGCATATTCACCTAGTAATCTATTTTCTAAGAAATTTAGAATTTTTTTCTGAAAATATAAGCAATTATTGATTAAGATTACGGTAATATATTAAGTCTGTTTAGACAGAAACTCGTGAAGTAAACTTACGAAGTTATGAGAACTTATGACACTCCAATATTAAGTGAAATAAATCTCCACTTTTAGAGAAACTAACAAACATTTAATAACATGACCTTCCCCCTTCCCTTCTAGAGTTCATGCGATTCAGATCACGTGAATTTGATTGAAATTCCACTCCGCCCCCTATCAACTTGGGCAGGTGATTGAAGGTTGCAATGGGTTCAATGATTTCTATAGCTGAAAAGCAACAACAACAAAAAAAAGTTGTCCTGTTGTGATAAGAACTCCTTTAATGAACACAAAATTCGTGTTTCTCTTAATTCAAAAACAACTCTCTCTCTCTCTCTCTCTCTCTCTCTCTCTCTCTCTCTCTTTCCATCCATTAAAAATATTTAGAAGCATCATCTTAGTTTAGTAATTTTTAATATTAAAAGACAGAAGGTAAAATAGAAGGAAGAAAAAAAAAGAGGAATTCGGTTTCTGCATTCCGCCCATTTTTATCTCTAACCTCCAAAAGAAGACAATTTATTTGTAGGCCCCTCTGTAATGAGAAATCTAAGGGGCCCAGACTTAAACAGACCCATAATTTGTTTCTCTATGTTTCCTAATTTAATTAGTGGGGGGTTTAATTAGTAGACGGAAAAGAAAAGAAAAAAAAATTTCCTCCTTTTTACAGAGTACATAATAAAAATGTTCCGACAAAAGGGAGTTAGTCGTTTATTTAAGTTTTAAATTAAAAAAAAACTAGTGATGATGCCATTGATTACTTTTTAGCTACCTTAAAAAACTTAAAATTCTTAATTTTTTAATGGACAAAAACCACAAAAAAATTGAATTATGAATGTCACAAATACTCTCAACTCCCAAGACATGGTTCGTATACAAATCAAACTTAACCTTATCCATTTCCATCACTTTCTATAATTATTTATTGGTCCATTTTGCTGACCAATTGCAATTATAAATTATTTCTTATTTGCATAACTTAAGTGATATTCAATTTTGTAGTTTTACAAATTAATGATACGTAATCAGTGACTAATCACCATAAATATAAAACCGGTTCACAAATTATATGAAAATGAGAGTCAAAGAAATCTTAAACAACTTTTTAATTTTATGCATTTGATGAAGCTTTTTTTCTTCAGTTGCATTACAAATTGTTATTAAAAAAAATTTAACCTTTGTAAAAAAAAATTCCCTTTTTTTTCCTGATTTTTTTTTAAAACAAATTGACTATTTTACCCAATTTTTCTTTGATTAAAATTACTTTTTTTCCGACTTTTCCCCGAGTCAATTTCATTTTCCTGACTTTCCAGATCGTAAGGAGCCCTGCAAGAGTCAGTCTCCCATTTTCATAGTTTTCATGAAGACATTATACAACTAGTAGTATCATGAACATCAACTAGCTATTATTAAATTATGAATATCCAATCAACCTGGTGCCTCTTTTAATTTTGTAATTATAATATTGTATGTAACAGCAATTTGCTTTTAACTCTTTTTTTATGCATGAAAATAAACCTGTTTTATGGAGCTCTTAATTTTCTGACAATGCAGCATTAAGCTGCACCAGAACACTTTGCAATAATGTTATTGGGTTTTTGACAATGCATTTCACATGTTGCAATTGGACTTTTGTCCCTCTGTCACAAGTCTTCTTGACTGCTTGCAGAGTAATTTTTCAAATTGAAATAAAATAACGCAAGTAACACAGTTACAGAGCTGTACAGTTTAAAATTACCTAACAAGCATCTCAGTTACCGGTACTTTTTACATGCTAGCAAGCAGCAGACATCCAGTCATATTTACCACTTAAGAGAGAGTATTAGACCTAGGCTGGTTGTAAACCTGATGATTCAGTGATGAATAAATAATCTTCAGAGAATGAAACACCAGGATTATAAAAAGAGATTCAATAATGTGCCAACAACACACTTGCTTAGAAAAAGTTTTTTTCAACTTGAATTTTAGTCAAAATGTGCCGTACAACTTGTATTTCTCGCACTGTGCGAGTGTGGTCAGCTAATCACTCTTACGTCCATCTTATGTACCATGACGTGTAAATTTCATTTTTATTTTGCATTACTATTCAAATGAATTCATTTTGGATCATTTCTTGTTAGGTGTCACGAATGTAGATGAAGAGAAACAAAGAACTAACCAAAATAAACCGCACTCACTACCTTGAAAAGTTCCCCTTGTTCTCTTTTATTAGAAATTAAAAAAAGATGCACAAATTGGTCCACCAGTGGAGACAAGAGAGGATGGTTAGATGAATGACGCGTTATTAAAAAATAAGAAAATGCTAAGAATCCCTGTTTGTCTAATATAATAATAAATAATAACTCGGTCGGAATGGACACCCACAGTGCGAAAATGCAAACTCTCACAAGGCCTTTTTTTTTTTTGCTTTCTATCAGAAACAGCTTCTGGTCTAACTTACAAAAATTGGTCACGACTTTTTTTTTTGCTTATTCTTTTTCTTGTATATGTATTACAAAAAAAAGGTGAACAGAAAAAGCGACATTCTATTATAACATGTATAATTTACATTAGATTCATGAACTCTTTTTTTCCCTTTGCATCCTTTCATTTCATATTTTTTTATTAATATACATAAATAAATGATATCAGAGAAAGTAAAATTTAAAAAATGAAATGTTTGCGTGTCTCCAAGCTTCTTACAAGTATCAAGAATAACTATTTTTTATTACTATTATTACAAAAAAAAAATGAAATTCTTTTGAGTATTTTTCTTAATTCCAGGCACCAATTTTTTCAGCTTTTTTTTTCTTAACAGAATAATGGAATGAATGTCACATTCATTCAAAATGTCTCAAGGTTTTTACTTTTTTATACTCGTATATACCTCGTATTTAGAAAAAAAAAATTAATCTCTCTCTCTTTTTCTGAGAGCGAAACAAAAAAATAATTGCTTTTCACAGTTTCAATTTTATGTTTGAAAAAGAGTTTTTAATGAAAAAAAGCTGATGAATGCAGTTCAAGATCCTAGCTCTGTGTGTATGTATATTCAACAAAACCCATGTGTATTCTGATCATCACATAGTTAAGCAAAATATAAATTGTAACATATCCATAAAAGTGAAACTAGTGGATGAGATTTTTCCCTAACTACTACTGTACATCACCCCACCCCCACTCACCCCATAACAACATCATGAAGAAGAAGACGACGAAAAGATCACCATGGATTCATGGTTGCAATCTTGCAAGAAGATAAACCAAAAAAAGACGCTTTTTTTTCTGCATTTCTCTCACACATAAATTAAAGAACCCCATTAGGATGAACAGTAGCAACATTAATAATGAAATGCTCCCCATTGAGAGAACAAAACATTTCCCTCACTTGTTATTTTTTCTTACAAAGACATTCCTTCCTAATGTGTGCCTGAGCAACTGAGTCAGTGCCACAGAACAACATCAGAAGAAGATTTCTAAATAAATTATCTTTATAATAGTACTGTCAAATATTTACATAATCGACGTAAACTTTTTTTTTCTTTCAGTTGCAACATAGTTAGAAACTAGAATAGTAGACAATTATGCTAACAAAATTTTCTTGATGATAACTAGGGCTAGGATTTGTATGCAACGTCAAACAAATGTTTCTCAATCTGTGGTCCAACAGCCAACTGTGAAGGAACAATCCCTCGTTTACATCAACCAACAATTTTCCTCGTTTATTTTCAATCAAAAACACTCCTTTGAGGCTAGAAAAAGCATAATTGCAGTTACTCTAATGGTGATGATGATTACTTCACAATTGGCACTAATTAGACCACAAATTGAAAAATATTTGCATAAAAATCCTAGCCCTAATGCTAACAAAAATATACTATTAATGGCAATCTGAAAATATTTTTTGCTTAATTAGGCTGGCAACAGAAAATCAATCAAAGACTGCCAATCTTGATTTGATAATCCAAAAATTGATCGTATGTGTGGAAGATTTTGTTTATTCAGTTCAAGTTTAATTACTCTTCAATCTTCTTTGTTTTCTTTCACTTTCTGTACAGCCAGAAATTCACTTCAATCTTCTGCGAATGGTTGGGAGAGTATATATTTAATGTTTTGCAATGATGGAAACATGAGCAACTAGTTAAAAAAAATAAAGGACCAAAAGTATGTATGCCCAGCTCAGTGCTTCCCTTACAATTTCAAAAGAAAAACTGACAGAAACAGATTGAAAGTGTCACAGTGTGTGGTGATATCGAAAGAGAATCCAGGATTATCAAGCCGTAATTGATCATGTGAGAAAACTGCCATAAAAAGTTTAGTTTTAAACATATCATCATCATATATATTATTATATACCTGATTTACTTAGAAGAAAATGTAAACGTTTGCTCGTAGTTTTTTTTTTTTTTTTTTTTTTGAAAAGTGTGATCGAACTTTTAAGTGCAAATGCCAACACTTACCATTTTGAATGACAACTTTGAATTACTTTACAGTTTTACGTTCAATTTACACAATCAAAATGAGTAATGTGAACCAGTGACTTTTGAGAGTTTTTTTCGTTATTCATTATATCTTGCCTATAATATCTTTGGAGTCAGTCTCGAGATCTCATGAATTTGCTTTCTTCTTCTTTTCTTCTAAAGGTAATCTCCATCGTCATCATCATTCCATATAAGAATAGATGAGGACCAGCTTCGAATGCATCTTTAGTTGTCGTAGTTACTACCGTAGAAGTGAGTCGTCGTTCTACTTGTCATGGAAACGGAATCTGTGAAATCAGGGCACAGTGAGCACTCGTCTCGCTCTCGCCGTAATCGGGGGCTCCACAACACTACAGGTGAGAGGATACATTTTAGTTTTAATTAAAAATAAAACATTCATCAAATATACTGTAGATAATATACAGTTTGTGATATTGATAAATGGTAACCAATTGTGTTTTTCATATGAAGAAATCTTTTATGATTTCAGCGGCTCCGACTTGCCTTTACGGCACTCACTTCAATCACTCGAACATGGGTCCTCCGATCGGCCTCAACACATCTTCGAACAACAATAACAATCCATTCCGTAAGTGAATCACGTAGGAAGGGAATAAATCCTACGTCTTTCGTAGTAGAATGTTGCTCGTTTTTCTATAATAAATTATGTTTTTTCTTTAATATGCAAAGTTCATACGAATCACGTGCTACATCGAAATCATCATAGCCACCGATCGAGACATTCTCATAGATCAGTACGGAGTGATCGGATCTTAGGTGGCGGTGGTATGGGAAACCTCTTCTCAACTCCGTCCTCAACCAAAGGACCGATCGACTTAGACGTTGTGCAAAATGGTTCGATTGTAGGAGGAGGTGGAGACGAAGTTATAGAAGTACAGATCTTGCCGCAGAATGATAACTGGGGTGACAACACAACCGCGATCACGGGTAACACGAGCGAACATTCGGATTCGGCCGATGACATGCGACGTTTCGGAAGAGACGGATACGGAAACCAACACATGGGGACCTTATTCAGGTGTCATAGGTACATCGGATCGGTGACCGCAGCAGTGTTGTCGGCTATTGCGTTCACGTCACCATTGGCCATGGTTGTGATTCCAAAGATGCAGATATTTGACTGGAAAGAGGAGAATCTCGAGTGCGGTCCCGAATGTGACAGTGCTCTCATCAGTTTCTCTTTCAAACTTCTCATTCTGATTGTGGGTACGTGGGCCCTCTTCTTCAGGCAACCGAAGGCCACCATGCCTCGTATCTTCATCTTCCGTGCCATCATCTTAGCCTTTGTGTTCGTCTTTGTGTTTTCCTATTGGCTCTTTTACAGTGTGAGGGTGATTGACAGACGGGACGAAGTGACGTACTACGGTGTTGTGCAATTTGCCGTCTCTCTCGTCGATGCCTTGCTCTTCATCCATTACTTGGCAATCATACTCATCGAACTGCGGCATCTACAACCGCAATATTCCGTCAAAGTGGTGCGATCTCCAGATGGTGAATCTCATCATTACAACATGGGCCAGTTAAGCATTCAGCGTGCTGCCGTGTGGGTGCTCGAAAAATACTATCGAGACTTTAGCGTCTACAATCCTTATTTGGAACGGCTTCCATCTCGGAACCATAAGTCCACGTCTGGTGTGAAGTTTTACGACGTAGATGGAACAACAAGTAACAACCTTCCGGGAAGCCAATCTCGGTCTGTGACCAATGCCAATACTCGCCGGCGAGATTCTAGTCACAACGAGAGATTCTACGAAGAGCACGAATACGAACGAAGGGTGAGAAAGCGAAGGTCTCGACTCGTCACCGCCACCGAGGAGGCCTTCATGCACATCAAGCGCTTGCACGAAGAACCGGGTACGTCTTACATGAATCAGGTTTTTCGACATTTAAAACAACTTATGAAAGAAAATCGTGATTTATTTGAAAATAATGATGGTTTCTACAACTAATGAAAATCCTTTTTCACCGTTTTTGTTGATAAAAAACATTAAATTTCGTCTTTTTCAAACCACAATAATTTTACTTATCTGACTTTCAAATAAATCTACAAATTTCTATAAATGTTGCTTCAAATGAGCATTTTTTGCATTCCTTAATCTATAAACATGCAATTTTTCCCACATTCAGGTCCGGCTATTCCAATGGATCCAATGGAAGCAGCTCAGGCCATCTTCCCTTCCATGTCAAGAGCTCTCCAGAAATACTTACGCATCACGAGGCAACAACCGCGTCATAGTATGGAATCCATACTGGCACACTTGGCAACGTGTCTCTCTTACGATCTCAGTCCGAGAGCATTCCTCGAAAAGTACATCGTAACGACACCCGTACTTCAGAGCGATCGAGAACATCGGCCCATTCAGACTTGGGGACTCGTCTGCGATATCCTCTTATCGAGAGCCGTCGAGGACGGAACCGTGTTTCAGTTACGTCAGTCTGACGTTTCTCTTCTTTGCACCGTGAGCAAAATCCCACATTTCAACGTAACGGAAGAGATCATCGATCCGAAGAGCAACAAATTTGTACTAAGACTGAACTCTGAGACATCCGTTTGAAAGTTTAGTTATCGTCATGATCGATTAGTAACTGAATTCGCGATCAATATTCATAAAAGTGGCCTCTGTTCTTAGAGAGAGAGTAAAAGTGTATTTGTAAAGTGTAGTTTAGTCCGTAAATTAGTTCAGTGTATTCGTTCACTGCTTTTAGTGTGTCTTTAGACCCAAACTTATGTGCAATTGTATTTTCGTTTTCAGTGAGGCTTTTTTGTTTGAAATGATTGCCAAAACTTGTAAATTTCTCAATTAGCTTCGGAACTAAGCAAAACCGAAGCTAAACAAGGCTTGATAGATACGATAACAGTGCGAATATTTGAACTTAAGTCGTTTTCAGCTTTCAAATACGAATAAAATAATCAAAGGGATCAAAAAATGAATCGAAACCTTATTAATGAAATAAATTTATGCAAAAAAATGTTGCGTATTTTCTATTTTTTTTTTTGTAAATGATGCAAACAGTCTTGCAATTTTTTTTAAAAAGAAATGGACCAAACTTTATAGTTTTTGTAATTATTTTTGCATATTTAATTATTTCATTTTCATTTTTTTAAAAATGTACTACTGGTTTGCTCAGAACAAATTACATTTTGAGTCCATCTGTAAATTAACAAAACAAAAAAAGCGTCAATTGGCTAAGAAAAAGATGTAATTTACAATTGATTTGTAGAACAATCGGAACTTTTTTTTGTCTTTAACCTTAAATTATTTCACTCAAATTACGTAAAAACAATGTCGAAGTAAAAAAATGTTATAATTGTTGTCGTCGCAAATATTTTGTATCATAATAAAAATTGAGTTTAAAGAATGTGGCAATATTTATAAAATTGCGACATATCGCAGTTTACTATGGATACCTACTCTAAATTTTTTTTAAAAAACGTTAGAAACTAGAAGGGTAGCTAAATCATTTAATAGTATTTTCATGTCGATATCGTTCAAAATCAAATTTTTATACACAAAAACTTCAAAAAAATATTTTCTGTTTAAAGTTGGTATCATTTTCAAACTTACATAAAAAGCTTATTTTAAAAGATATTCACATGAAAATACCCTTACCTAATTGAGCTACCCTTCTAGTTTCTAAAACATTCAAGTTTCTCTTACCTTACTCAACACGGAAAACTGGACAATGTCAGAATTTCAGAAACCACATTTAAACACCATCAGTATCTATCGCTCGTGAGGGTGGAAAATACGAAACTAACCCACATTAAGGAATAAGCAATATGTCCAAACAACGCCTCTAGTAGCACTAGGCAAAAAGATGGCCGCCTAAAAGGTAAGCAGACGATGAAGATTTTGATCATGATAAATTTACAGAGGTAACTCAACTAAGAGCCCTTTCCTATGAAGCTGTTCGTGTCAAAACAGAGTGAGACCAATTGATGGCGCAAACATGACTTTAGTGCTCCAGTTACAATACGATTCAATGAACACACAAAAATGGATGACATTTTACGCACGTCTTCCTTCTAGCTTCAAAAAGCAGACGATTAGTCACTCACTTTCGGCGTTTTTTTTCCATTCTAACATGGAGTTGCTTTTTACCTTTATAAATTTATCTTGATTTTGATGTACCTCAATAATAGGGATGCGTTCTTGAAAATCGTATCATTAACTGAATCATCACTAAAGACACACGTTAATGTGCTTCCGTACAAAGCTAAAGTTTGGCCAATTACGTTATAGTGAGATATCAGACTCAACATTAACGTAAAGCGAGGTATGACTGAATGAATTATTTTGCTGTTTCCACGTGAAGCAAAGAAATTCAAAATCCCAAACTAGAAGAATTCCACTTGAGTTCTAATTGCTATAAATGCATCAGCTATATAACTAATCAACTAATTTATTATAAATGGGATTTGTACAACACGATTGGTACAACACGATTGGTACATTATAAGCCACTCCCACCCCCACACCAAAATATTTTGATAAAATACAAAAAAGTGGTTCACAACTAAAAATAAAATGATGGCTTTCATTGCAAATCAAGAACTTATTGCATAACTTTACTTTAATGCAATTGATAAAAATAAATTCATTGACAGGAGCTTATCAAAAAAAAATTAATCCATACCTTTACCTTTAGTTATGGAATAATGAGTTGACATTTTTAAAAGAACACTTTGGCAGTGGCCCTTTTTGGTGTTTTGACAGGCGTTGTCAATGCCGTAGCTTTTAATACTCCCTGCGTCGGTAATTTCCTAGCATCGAAAGGAATTGCAGGACTGCTTCGAACGCTCACAGCATAATCCTTCACCTCTGAAAGAAAATATATACGAACGAAAAATATTAGGAAGTACGAAAAGCTAAACATATACAGTAGAAACCGTTGAACACGAAAAGAATGAATATGAATACAATATGTTCAATTCCTTGGGATATTTTTTTCTTCATATAAATCGAAAATATCACTTAACACGACGAAATTTGTCAGCCCCGTGAATAAAAAGCCGTTTTTAACTTTGTTTTTCAAATTTGCTTCAAGATATTATCTTTGTTAAACCCTTTTCATACACAAATAAACACATTAATCAGTGGCCGGGTTTCTCAAACCCAAAAGGTTGGTATTAAGTAATAAAAAAGGCTCACATTATATACATTTTGTCTTGCCATTCATACTTAACATCTAAACTCAAAATAAAAATACTGACCCACCCCGCCTCCCCCAAAAAGGTTTTCTTCCAGGAAATGATGTTTCCATCATTACTCTTCACTTTTCAGTTTGCTTTTTTTAGATGATTCTCTGACTATAAAACAATTTATAAAATAAAAGGTGCCATGTATCCGAGTCTAATGCCATAAAGATCAACCATTACCTAATATTTCTCAGCAATTTACGATAAGTATTTTGGAAGAAAACACGGAAAAATTATTGTTTTCAATTTAATTATGATGATCTTTGATTTTGAATAATTAAGTTTGAAAATCCGCCACGATTTATTTTTTGTTCTCTGAATCCCGAATCAGGCTATTTTTTGTTCTCAAATTTTTCAGCCCAGCTTATCACGATATCGTAGCAGCATAAAATACATTTTAAAAAAAAATTAACAAAAAAAAAAGCATTCGGGTCTCTTTCCATTTTGTGTTAAACAATTTCCACTGTATTTTCCACTGTAACATCTGCACAAATACAAACCGTGCTCTAGATTCTTTGCAAGAACAAAATTCACTTTCCTTTCGCCTCCGTTAGTGATGTTTGCTTTTGATGCAATACCAGCCTTCTAGAAATTCAGCAAGATAATAAATAATTGTTTATCTAACATGAACAAAAAAGTCGCACCTTTTTCGCACTCTTTGGCGAAATTTTCGAGACAACATTCTTGAAGAACGCAGGTGGACTCTTCATAAAAGAGTCATAATTAACCAGCTGTTGTTTATAGGATACAGTCGGACTTTTAGTAGGCGTAGCTTTCTTTTTCGGTGACCCTCCACGTTTGTTACCGCCGTTTAACTCTAAAGCAGCGACTTGATTGAAATATCTCGACTTGGCCAGTTTTCCGATTGGTTTCAAAGTTATGGGTATCACTTTTTCTGTTTCTGCTGGACCGTTAATGTGTTTTGCATTTGTGTTTTCATGTCGATGTAGAGTTTCTTCCGAAGTATTTCTCATGGTTACCACAGTTTCTTCGATTGACTCCTTTACATCTTCAGTACTATAATGTTCCGAGGTCTTGTCAATAATTTCCCCTTGGTTCTCTGCCGTTGGCTGTTCCAAGGTCTTGTCAATAATTTCCTCTTGGTTTTCTGCCGTTGGCTGTTTGGAAGGTTTGTCCCTCGTTTCCCCTTGGTTCTCTGCCATCGGCTGTTCCTGTTCCGAGGAGTCATTTGTAATTTCCTTCGTCACATCGTTTCCATCCACTTCTGGTACTTCAATCGATGTTTTCTTGCGCTTATTTCGTTGTTTTTTCATTTTCTTGATCGACTGTGATTTTTCCGCTCTATCAGTGATAACCGTTTCTTTTTGCTTTTTTGATTTCTTCTCTTTTGCAGCCTTTTTTAGTAACCTTAACATCAATTTATCGCAATTATGAGGTTCGGAATCGATTCCATCGTCTTCGTCCTTTGCGACTTTCTTTTTCCGTCTTTTACTGACGCTTTGCTCCTTCTCTTTTTCTCCAAATTCGTTTTCTTCGCTAAACAATGAGGCCCTTCGTTTCTTGGCCCGTTTATTCTTTTCTTTGATGCTTTGATTCATAACGTAATTTTCTTCATCGCAAGTTATCAGATTGTTCGTCGCTTTATTTATTAAATCGTTATCGTCGTCCGAATCCGACAAATCACCAGGGACAACATCCAAAGGAAATATTCCTTCAGCAATCTCATACAATCTTTAAGCAAAAAATAAAACGAATCCAAATCAACAAACTCAATTCCATTGTAACAGATTTTCTCTTTGTTAAGACTTACTTCTTCACTTGACTGTGGGCCATTTCCAGGTTATAACTGTTGATATGTTTACTCTTTGAAACAATTTCGAGCAGCTTATCACCGAGTGCTGTATAATCAAACTATAAAAACAGGGTGTTAGATAAAATTTATGTATATTCATAATAAGGCAGAACCGATCTCACGTTTGGAAAAGGTAATTCTTGAGCTTTGCTTTCGTGTTGCTGAACAATATGTTTCCATTTCGCTTCAACGTCCAGGCTGAACTTATCGTCGTCATCTTCTATGTTGTCTTCCATATCGTCATCCTATAAGTCAACGTCCACGTTAAGAAGGGTTTAAAGTGTAAATGACTATCAAACACGTGGTTATTCTGTCTTTCAAGAGCAAAATTAAGAGAAACTTCAAAAGGGTTTAGAAACTAGAAGGGTACCTCTATATTTTAAGGGTAATTTCATGTTTTTATGTCAGTTTGAAAATAACTCAACTTTACACGGATTATTTTTCCAATAAAAAGTTTATTTTGAAAGATATCAACACGAAAGTATTTTGATTCCACTACCATTCTATTTTCTAACGAACTTTAAATTTCTCCTTAGTGTTGCTTTTAAAACGTAGATTGACCACAGTTTGAAAACATTTTAACGACACGTGACAGACTAATAAAGAGAAACAGTGAGAAACCTCGGAGTCGTCACCATCGTTCATTTTACTATCGTCATCGAAGTCCGAGAGACGGATCGTGAATTCAAAAACTCGAGTCATGATAGTCTTAAGCAAAGCAGGGCTAAAAGAAAAACAGCATTTAGAAGCACAAAATAAAAATAATAACCAGAATTTCGATTGGAGACTGTCGTACAGCTTGCTCTCGGCGAAAAAGTGACAATACGGAACGAAAAACGCCGTCAGTTTATCTCCAGAAACCTGAAACGCATCGAAAAAACAAAATTAAAATAAAATATTTTGCAATGCGAAAAAAAAAAAAAAACTCTTACGCTTTTAGCAGCCACTTTCGCAAGTTCCTCAACGTAAATGTCTGCTACGTGCAGCTGAAGACCGACATCGAGATCGCCTGTTACTTGCTGTCCACGAATGACGGTGTTCCTCAAGACATTCATTAAAGACGAGATTACATCGTCTTCCCAATGTAACCTCTTAACGAGGCAGAAACATTGGTTCAGAAACTTACGAACAAACTGAAACGATAAAAGTGATTCGTAAGAAAAAACGGACAGTGATTTAAATCCATCGAGTTTTTTTTTTGTTCATTTAAGTCATCTTTTGCAAAGAAACATGGTTCATTACCATCATAAACTTGTCCAATCTCCACTGGTCGATACCAAACCATTCTCGATTCATGGTTTTAAAGAAACAATCGATGAAAAGAAGTGCTGCATCAGTGTTACCGAAGCAATGGATCAATCCACTGATCTCAGCGGACAATTCCTCCTGTAAACAAAAAAAAGGAACAAATGTCATTCGTTAATTTCAGGTTTTGGAGATCCACTAATTTAAAGAATACAGCTTTGAAGATCGCCGCCCCTAATAGAAACGTCTACTGAACACCGTGTGTAAGTAAATTGCACATTTGGACTACTTTGCATGTTTAGTCACAAAGTAAACTCATTGACCTTCTCTTATGTACTTCTGGAAGAGGCTCATTAGCTGTTCAATGAATCGCCTGTTCAGAAAATGTACGATCTGTGTTCTGTAAATTAGCGGATCCACATTCAAAGCAGTTAAAGTGGTATTTGAAATATAAACGACTCTCAAACTCTGCTAATTCCGTCTTTCATGTCAAAAACGACCCGTGAATGTCTTCTTGAAACTTGAAGAGTTGCTCAATCACTTACGAAAATTTTTATTTTCATATCTTTCAAAATAAGATTTTTATGTGCTTGAAAATGACCCTACTTTAAGCAGGCGATCTGTTTTTATAAACAAGTTCTATAAAAAGGTTATTTTGAAAGATATCAAAAAGAAAACACTCATAAGTGACTGAGTTACCCTTCAAGCTCTTAGCTTTGTTCCCGAAAGACAAAATAATTAATCAGTTTGAAAGTCAGCTGTTCTTTAACCTTAGACCATTACTCTCCGGGACTGGCAACTCATAATGTGTTGAATGGCGATGGATTTCTCGTATAACCTGGTGAAACTACAACAATGGCTTCTGGTGACTATTGTACAGCCTTATAGGACACCTATAGTACAACCTTTTCCCACTTAAGTGACGCTGCTGTCACCACCATATTAAGTCTATGGTCACCACTGTATGTAACACTAGATTTTCACAGTTACCAGTCCCGGAGAGTAATGGTCTGAGCTTTAACCAATCCTAAAAGGAAATTTAAAAGCACCTGAATTAAAGGTTTGTCTGACATCCACATACAGTAGAAGAGTCCCTTCCAAAGTTTCATCATTTCTACTTCAGAAAATACTTGAAAAAATGACAAATAAAAAAAAACACTTGGTTAGTTTAGTAATTAACAACTGGAAGTCACCACTGCACCCAAAACACACACACATATACATCTTCAGAGGTGTTTGCAATGCAGATTATTTTTTTTGTAGTTATTATATATTGACAATGCATCTTGCAGCACTTGGATCTTAAGGTCCCTCTGCTATAGGCCAACCGGCTGCTGGCAGAGTATTTTTAAAATTGTAATTGTTTCCTGACTATTCCGAAAAATATCTAGAAACAATCTATATAAATCGGTTAACAGATTAGCTTTATTTTGGAGATAAGCTAATTCTATTCGACAAAATACCCAACCGATGAAGACCTAGGGCCCTCCTAATAATAATAAGCCCGTTTTCCTACCATCCTCACACAAGCACATGGCCAACAAAAACCCACGTGGTTCATTCTTAAGAATTAGAAGACGACTCACGTGCTTCCTTCGATGATGACCGTGCGGCCAACCATTCTCGTAGTTTTTGGACGCCTTTATCGCGCAACTTCTTCTCGTTCCCCGCCAACATCCGAGCAAATTGTGTCTCGACTGGGATCTGCATGTTTTACTTTCTAAAAAAAAAAGTCTAAAAATTCGGAAAATTTATGAAAAAATGCCGTTCGCTGCCATCTTGAAATATGACGTTTCAAAATTTAGTCGGCTAAAGAACAGCTCAATAGCAGCGGCGGCGGCGACGCGCCGATTGTCAGTGCTAAGATTTATATATAGAGGTATCTCAACTATGAGCACTGCTTGTGGGTCATTTGTGCTAAGGTTGAGTGTGGCCTCTACTTAGATCTAAATGCCTTCGCAGTTAATTATGAATTTATGATTCAAAGAATACGCGAACAAGGCACAGATTTTGTATGAGATTCAAGGTCCTCTTTATAAAGAGAAATATAGAAATAATGGATAAGGAATAAAGAGGAAATTGAAGAGAGGCGATACAATTAATGCTCACTCACCCACAACATTTCATTCTTAACATTATAGTTTCGCAGCACTGTCGCTACCTCCATATATTTATCTTGATTATTACTACATGTATTTTTATTATTACCTTGTAGCAATAAGTATACAAATAAAGATAATTTTTAAAAAAATATATATCTTTCAATTAAAAAAATAACCTACCTACATTAATTTATATGGCTTTCTAAAAAGTTTCAAATAAATTGACAATAAATAAAACCCAACACAATTTGCATAATAAACACAATTTTATTCATATGAAACATTTTATATAGTAATTATACAGGGTGTGTCAAAAGTTCTGTTTTATTGAAATTAGAAGCATTAGGTAAAATTATCCCATAAATGTAAATAGGGAAGCTAAGAGTCATGCAATGCTATCCAACTTATGAGACACCCTGTATAAGCACTTAACAATATATTATTTTTTTGCCATTATTAATAAAACTCATTTATATTATCTTACGAACACATTACACTTACTTACGTTCACATTATTACAAAAGACATTTGTCTTAAGATATGCAAATCAAATCAACACTGTGTAACGTTTAATGTTTTTTGTTTTTGTTTTTTTTGTACATAAAACTATTTTTTTTTAAAAATCAAATCATTTTAAAAATGAATTTAAATATAGCTGCTGCTTTTTTTTGGCAAAATGTTCTTTTTTTTGTATATAATGTATGACAAATTTGACAATAGGATTTTGTATGCAGTGTTTTTCTTATATTATATATACTAGAATGGAACTAAATGATTTTTCGTTTTTTCTCCCGTTTTCCCTCCTTTGGATACAAAAATAGAGATCATATTTGATTAAAGAATCATTGTTTTTCATAAAATGAGGGCACCACGGTGTGTAATAATAATAATGATGATGATAATTAATCAATAATCTAATTGCTTTTAACATTGGGTGTGAAATAAGTCATTTGCTTTGTCCACATACAATAAAACACACACACACACATACAACCACACACATATTCAACATGTAAATTACATGTATGATTATTACAAAACGAACGACAATCAAAAAGATGATTTAACACAGACATTCTTCAACATTTACACCCTCAATTTTATCGTTTATAATTATATATATATATATATGTATCCTATATTTTAATCCCCTTTCCCCCAAACTGCATATAAAAGTGCATTAATTTTTTATGTTTTGCGTTTTTGTTCCAACCTCATTCATGTGTTAATTCTGTTTGTTTTTGTTGCTTTGACCGTCAAAGCAATTAGCTAAGGCGCTGAAAGGTGTCCACCTATAAAATACTATGTAAATATAAGCCACCGTTTAAGAGAAACCTCTCAAAACCATAATATAATAATAATTCAATTCGATCTCAACATTTTTAAGATTTATGTTGTTTCTTACCACTACCTTTACCCTCTTTCCTACGTATTGTAGCTTTATTGTCCGCTCCTCTTTTTTTAGCAGTGTCTCTCCTCTGAAGACCCAAAAGAGCTAAACTAAAAAATGAACTCGAAGACGAAGATCCGGAAGACGTCGTGGATCCGGCTCTGTCTCTACTAGCACCTTTACTGTCACCACCAGAGGAAGAACCGATAGTTGACGTTCCACTGCTGCTACTTGTGCTTCCTGCGGCCGGATCTCGACTCGGACCCGGACCCATAGTGGCCTGAACGCTCTCTCTTCGATGCTGCTGTACAGTAGGAGGCGTTTCGCAGAAAGGACCATATCCTTGAATGGTTTCCTGTCGATGAAGAAATCCGTGGCCACCGTGAGACCTTTGATACTGTTGAGGTGAAGGGTAAAAAGAGTCCTGTTGTTGGCGTTGAAGTGTTCTACGACATTCCTGAAGATATGCAGGTTGAATGCGGTACATGCCACTGTTAGCCTGATGCATTAGTGTCTCAAGTATACGCTCGTTACGAATTGCTTTCGTGGGTAACACAACCTAATCATATTTAATACAGAAAGAAAGAAAAAAATAAAGTAAACAACAAAATTAAAACGTTTGATTAATACAGCTTTTTAAAGATTTGTATAAAATGTAATTGAATGAAATAAAAACAAGACGCAGATTTTTTTATTAAAAAAGCAAAATTAATAAATTAGGTTTTCAAAGCAGATGATGAAGAGAGAGGGGGGTAGAGAGAGAGGGGGGGGGGGGGGGGTAGAGAGAGAGAGAGAGAGAGAGAGAGAGAGAGAGGGGAAAAGAGAGAGAGAGAGAATAAAAAGACATAAGCTCATAAATCAAGAAGAAAAGACGAATAAATGTTTTCTATTTATGGAGGTTTACCGATCAGCCACAAAAGCTGATTATTAGAAGGTATGAATAATGTAGGGTATATTGATTTTTGTTAGTGTAAATGTAATCATTGAATCATTCATTTAGAAAAAAGAGAGAGAAAACTCTTTTCTAAGCTACTACGAAAAAGAATTTTCAGAAAAGAAAATTTATTGTTAGTCAGGAAATTAATCGTTACCATAAGGCCTTCTACCACAAAATGGTAATTATTAATTAAATGGAATTTCATCTTTGAACTATTTCACGCCATTGAAGCTTAAATCATTTGATTCTATCTTTACTGTGTGTGACAAGATGCATTAAATAAAACAGAACGTTTTTAGAAACAACTTTTAAAAAAATCAAGATTTATTTTTTGTAAACTAGAAAAGTACAGGAAAATGTGTATATACAGTATATGTAATTATTATATTGATATTTTTAAAAAGAAACTTTTTATGGCGGTTTGAAAACGATCAAATTTGAATGTTTATTTTTTTAAAAAATATCAACATTAAATTCATACAAAAATTTCTTCACTTTTCCAGTTTTACAAATCAATTTTATCAACAGGTGATTTTCGAAATCGTGAAACTAGAAATAAGAAACTAGAATGGTTGCTTAATCACTTAATAGTATTTTCATGTTAATATATATTTCAAAATAAACGTTTTATAGAAAACTTGTTATAATTTTTAAGATTGTCCTCAAGTGATTGGGCTACCCTTCAAGTTTCCGATAAACAGAACAACCAGAGTTCAAAGGGCATTTATACCTTAAAAGTTAGTTCAAAATTTTATTTCTGAACCATGTTTAATATTGAATAAAAATGAATAGATTTTTTATAGCATCTTTAAAAGTCTATTTTTCTAACAGATAGAATTTACAAGAAAAATGCAACAAAAAAAAAATAAACGAAAATTGTAAACGTTATTTTTAAAGGGCGTCATTTTTAACCACCCCCTAAAAACTCATACCACTAACAATATAAGATGAATGACTGAATGATAAAAAGTTCGATACCCAAAGGCAAACAGAAACGAGTTGCATTTTTTTTTTTCGATTTTTGTCTCCTATTTTTTTTTTCACCGAATATATTCTAAGCCAATAGATAACTCCACCTCCTTGAGATTTTTTTACCTTCTCAATTCTCAACCCTAACCCATTCTCTAAACGTATTCGATTTTTTCTTCTTTCCAAACGAAATCAGGTCACAAACCACGACTTCAAATATAACACAATAAAAGTCAATGTAAAAAGTGTAGCGAATTCATTGCAAACTTTCTCTCTCTCTCTCTCTCTCTCTCTCTCTCTCTCTCTCTCTCTCTCTCTCTCTCTCTCTCTCTCTCTCTTTATATAAATATATATATAATGTAAACAAACATAAACACAGACACACAATAAATAAAGTGAGAGAAACCTTAATCAATTCTGTCGGTGATATTTTGTACAATTTTAAATCCATCGTCAGTCTTTCCATTGTACAACGAAATTCCAGTTGCGAATCTTGAAGAGAGAAAAAAAAATTGAAGCAAACAAAATAAATTTTAATAATATACAATCGCCATAGTAACAACAAAATTTCGTATTTTTTATAGTTACTATATATATTTATACATGTACAGTGTATACTTACTGCCCCCTAAAGCTATATAAAACTAGAAAAGTTTCAAAAATGTAAACAGTGATTGCCTACTCACAGGAGGGTTATTCAAATTCATACAAAATGAGGACGCAAGACCTTTTTTTTCTTCTCTCTCTTCTTCTTCTCCTATCTATAAATATAGGCATCGTTATTAAAAATTAATTATTTATCTCTTAATATTCTAGCTAGAAATTTTCGGTTATTATTGTTATTCTTATTATTATTATTTTTGTTTGATAAAAATAGAACATGTTTTCTTTTTCTTCTTTCTCTGAATATACATTTAGCTAAAAACATCATTTCTCATTTTAATAATTCTTTTTTCATATAATGTATACCTAATGTTATGTACAACCATCAATTAAATGAGATTTATCGATTGATGGATGAAACATTTAAAGGAGAACGAAAGAAGAAAAAAAAAGCAAATTACAACATATTTTTCAAAATGGAATTCAACATTCGATCGTTCATAATATAATAATAATAAAAAAGAAATGAGATAGAAGAGAAAATTTTTTTTTCTGAAAATGACGAAGGATGATGACATTTCGATCATAACATAAATATGATTAAAAAAAACTGGAACGCCATATATCAATAAAGGAAGAAAGAAAGAAAACAAGAATAGACTAGAAATAGAATAGAATAAAGGCAGCCAAACCTCGGCAACTGGATCTGCGCACTTTAGTACACGCCCACTTGTACATCATCTCGAACTTTCGAACTTCGGCCACGGACAACTCTCGACTCATAATCATTTGAACCATTGATTCCGAAAGTTCATAAAAGTCTCCATAATCAAACAGTTGGTCAGCTCGAGATTCAATGTATTGAAGCAACATGTTGACCAACTCTGATGCTGAAGTATAACGCCAATAATAATTTTCTAATGAAGTCAACATGGCACTCACCTAAAACAAACAAACAACTAACTGCAAACACACTTCAGACAAGCATTTACAAAAAAAAAAGTTTAAAATTTGCCAGAAACTAAAATAGTAAATGGTTCTGCAAACGATATCTTTAAAAATTAACATTTTTAAGACAATTTGAAACTCATTTTATACAAATTGTTGCGGCGAAAAACATAAAAATTGACCAGTTTCAAAATACCATACACAAAAATTTATTGTAAAAAATATCATCATAGAAATACCTGTACTTAGCATAAGCCTACATCCATCTACTATTCTAGTTTTGAACATAATTTAATTTTTTTCTACTTGATCAGCATCAGCCTCTAAATATATATGATGTACTGTAAAATAGTAAATATGCTACTTGACTAAATAAATTTTTGGGCGCTCACTAATACCTTGTTTCCATACTATACATACTTCAGTGTGTTTCCATTTTTAAATGGAAACACACTTTGGTTAAATGATTTTGTCACTTCCTGTTAAACAGTTGTGCATTTTGTAAAATTTTCAGTCAAAGAGTGGTTTACCAACTCCATTGTTCAACAACCATAGTTAATAGAAAATTAACTGTGGTTACCTTTTTAACTGCAGTTAATTTTTGTAGTAGAAACGAAGTACAGTGTCATTATACTGTTAAAATGAAACCCAGCTTAAAGATAACAACTCATACTCATACTCATTACTAGTCTAGCTTCTAAAACGTTTTCAATTTCTTATTAAAGCTTTCTTCTAACACATAGAATATTCAAAAGTGCAATTCCAGTCTTATCTTGCAGTTGTATATTTTGTAACAGTCATTATATAAAACATAAAGTACGAAAATAAAAAATTGATTACCACTTCAATTCGAAGAAATTGTCGTGCGTGATGAAAACAAGCCTGTAAAAGTTCGGGAAGATCGTAATGTTCGGCAGCACAAATAAGTCCAGGAATACTACGACACGTAAGAGGACACGCTCCAGTATGTAAATACTCTAAAAGCGTTTCGAATGTGTCGCTATCAAATTCGATTACACTAAACTATTTGAATAAAAAAAAATAAAAAAAATGAGAAATTCGATTGAGAACGTCTGTCGCTTTGCTTACATACAGAAGAAAAAACACACAGAGAATTTGCATTTGATTTATTTGCATAGAGAAGAAGAAGAAGAAAAAAAAACCAAGCTTCGTATGAATTCAATTTAAATGACGAACCTCAGTTTGGCACAATTTATTTCGGTCCACTTTTTGAATGTCGGCACAGACACTGAGACGAGGAACCATTAAAGAAGGATGTGGGCGGCTGTCGTTCTTGTCTTTACCTATTTTTTTCAGTTATTGATTGAAAGAAAATTCTATGTAAAACATTTTGCTTACAGTTTTCAAATATAAATAATAAAAAATGAGCAAAACAAAAGGATAAATTAAGCATGGATTGAGCAAAAAAAAATCTAAAAAAAAGCCTTTATTGTACAATTCGATTTGTAAAGAACTATATTTATTTCTAAAATTGTAAAACATCTATCTGCTTGAAATACATATATTTCAAAACTCTCTTCGATTTTATTCGTTTTAAAATGCACTTTGACTAATTCGGTATTTTTGGAAAGACTTTTTCCATTTTCTTTTTTAATTTATAAAATATTGTATGGTTTTTGGTCTCTTCATGACACTTGAAAATACTTCAATGTTTTGTCTTTTCTGGCCTTTCAAATCAACAAACTAAACAAACGCCAAACTGAATAACAGGCAAACGCCCATATTACTAAAAAAAATAGTAACTGTTATATCATTTAGTCTCGCAAGTTTTAACGACAGAATTATTAAATAATGTAAAAAATATGCAATAAGGCAAGAAGCTGCACATAGAGGCTAAAATGAACTGATAGCACAAAACTAATTAAACGCTAATTGGAATAAGCATCAAATTCAACAAACGTAAAACTTGTTTCAATTTGGCAATTAATCAAGTATTCTCTTCTAAATGTCTTCGCATTTTTAGAAAAATAATTAAAAAATAACTCCATATCATGTGAACATGGCCTCGATTTCTGACCATACATTGTATATATTGAAAGTCCAATATCCAGTGGATAGTTAAATTTGCTATCCTATCCTATGTTATGAGGTTAGAAAACAAAATTCATTTGAAGAAAAAAAAATCGCAAAGTACAATAGAGGCTCAAAGTGTTGTAAAAGACTAAAACACAAATCATGCTAGGAAAAATAAAAATAGAAGCCAAAAAATGTGTTCCTGAATACGAGCTAAACAAGAAACACCGACATAAAAAAGACACTGTGACCCCATCATCACAACAAGTGGTCAAACAGGTGATTGATGACATACAAACATCAGATAAGACTGACAGGTTGAAATGGCTGTCCAACCAACCAACGTACAGGTAGGTACGTCAACATACAAACATACAAACAGATAGAGAGTAGAGAGACGAGAGACGAGAGAGAGAAAATAGTGGTACGGTGGAGTTGTGTGGAGGGTTTGGTGCTGGCCTTGGGGTGGGATGGACTTACAATCGCAATCACTCTGCCACCTACGCAGGTTTTCGTTTTCATCGCTAGACTGGCTGTCCTGTTTCTTGAAAAAACTACGATCCCAACGGGCCGAAAGAGAACTTCCCAAACGAGAAAAGGCTCGCATCACCATCGGACTGCTCGGAGCACTCTTCCTAAAAATTAATAACAAAGTACAAAGATCAAAAAACACCTTTAGAAATCGATAAAAAAACACACTTGAACAATTGATTCTATACCTAGTTGGCTCGTTGATGTCAGGCACTTGAAGAAAATTACTAGATTTGGTTGAACACGAATGTGCCAAAGCCTTGCTCACCACATCCAATGGACATTGAGCACTTCCCAATCGATTCGAAAGGCCATAAAGCATCTCTTGAAATACTCTTCAAATCCAAAATAAATATTTAAAAAGTATCTCGTGAAAAATATATGCACTGTATATAAAGGTAGCCCAATAGTAAATTTTAATGTATGAAGTTACGTGTAAGTTGGTTTTAAAATGTAAACGGCACTGGAGAAACTCTGATTATTTTATTTTTCATAAACAAAATTAGAAAAAAAACTTGAAAGTGTTTTACAAACTAGAAGGGTATCAATAAAGGGATCAATAAAATCAGGGTATTTTCATCTTGATATCTTTTAAAATAAAATTTTTATGATAGCTTGAAAATGTCTCAAGTTTAAGCAAACGACATTTTTTTAATTTTTGTTTATAAAATGTTTATTTTGAAATATATCGACATGAAAATATAAGTTATTCAACTACTGTTCTAACACACTTTCAATTTCTTTTTAATGTTGCTTCTGAAATACTAAATAACCAGACTTCGAAAATCAGTTGTTCATAAAATATCTTAAAGATTTTTTTCTTCAAAATTAGCATTAAGAAAATTTTTAAAGTTAGAATGTAGAATTAATTAACGAGTATTCTAAACATTTTATCAAGATTATTTCTTTAAAACGTTTCATCGAAATTGTCATGAAAATATTTTTAGGAAATTCATAAACTATTCTAGATTCTAACAATATTTGTATTTTTAAAATTGTTTCTAAAAAAATGTTTAAAGTCAATTTTGTAAATAACTGTGTGAAAATTGGTATAAGATTTACTTGTGGACCACCTTAAAATATTTAACGATAATAAGAGCAATGAGTAATGTGTACTAATTTGTATATACCGACTACGAACAGCTAACAAGGACCTGACAGCATAGTGTTTGGTCTTATTTTTGCCAGGTCCAACGTGGAAAACCACATCACAGAGCATATTAGAAGCAATAAACGCCTTAAAAAAGTCTTTCGAGAGTTGGTCGTAACCCTCGAAAAGGTCACGAACACTATCCAAAAGAGGACTTGAAGGACGCATGTGGCCAATGGGCCGCCAAGAACCCCTCCTATAAAATAACAATGACCACAAATATTTATCGTTAAAAAAAATCCTATCAAAAAAATATCTGAAGAAGATTTATTTGAATCAGTATGAAAAACACCTGTAAGGTTTTGGAATTTGTCCAGTTTCAGCATGATTTTGAAGATTCGTTACAATATCTTCTAACATCTGACATCTTGTTCGATCCTAATATAAACGATTTTTAGGTTTTAAAAAAATCTCAAAAATTTATAATACATTTTAAAAAAATTAATTAAGCTTGTAAAGAACATTTTATTTATAGTTATTGTAAATTTTAAACAACTGCAAGTAATATTATATATTGTATAATATAATACATGTATATATAATTGCATTACTGTAATTTTTACTTTTACTTTTACTGTTTACTTTTTTATATTTCCACAGTTCTAATGAGGAAAGTTTTTTTTGAAAAATTAAAATTTTCTGAGAATACAAAAATCATCTTTATCATGTCTCGATTATGTCATTAATTTCCCTTTTTCTGTGCGATTACATTAAAATCACTCTCAATGATGGTATTAGAGAATGAAAAAGGTTAAAAATTACAGGTTTACAGGCTTCAGTAATTTTTTTTTAATTTTACTCAAATCGTAACCGAAACGATTTTTTTTTAGAAAATACATAGTGGTTGTTAATTTCTATTGATAGATTCACAACAACATTTATTCAATGTTAACCTGCATTCGAGCGAATTTTGGAGCGGAATAACTTGCTCTTTCACCATTCACAATTTTCGTTAACAGCCACTCACGAAACAATGGACCCTAAACATAAACGCAAAAAAAAAGCAAAGTGGGTAGTAGTAGTAGATACATACGGTCGATCCAAACAGGTTTTTTTAATTATTTATTTTTGCAATTTGAATAATTTTTTTTTTGAAACTCATTATGCTAAACGAAAATATAGCTAAAATGCAACCAACAAGATTCTTTATAAATATATACCCAACTTCTCCTCCCCTCACGACTAGAAGAAAAAAATTCTCAAAATCAATTTACGATGCACAAAAAAACCTTTTCAGCATTTCAAGACTTAATTAAGATTTCTAAAGAGAAACAAATATGAATCTAATGGTAATGATGACGGTATCCACTTTGTATAATGTGCTATTTTTTTTAGATTTTATCTAAATCAAATTTTGAAATCTTTCTAAACAGTCAACTCCTCCCTCCCAGCCCTTATACATTCAAAATATCCAACTCATTCAAGAATTGGTCTTCTTCTCTTTTTTCAGTCATCTATTTTTTTTTAAAAGCAGCATCGATTTATAAAATTCCCATGTTCAATATAGCAACAAGCTCTTCTAGTATAGATATCTTTACTAGTATGTTTGCTATATACTTATACTACTACTAATAAAAAATACTCCTCCTTTTAAATCTTCTTTTCAATGTACCAACCAAAACCCTCCCTTCCCATACCACATTTCCTCTCCTTATTTTTTACAAAAAAAAAACTTAAATAACACGAAAATAAACTGAACTGGCACAGAGTTATATAAAGACTCAAGATAAAAGTGAAAAAATCATCAATTTTTTTTCTGTTCTGTAATCGATTGGATTGAAGAAAATAAAATGTCACATCACTTTAAGAGATGTTTATAAGAAAAATAAACTGATAAGAAAAAACGACAGAAAGAGAGAGAGAGAGAGAGAGAGAGAAAAAAGAAAGATGTCATAAGTTGTTCTACAAATGAAATAAAAAACTATAATTGAGTCATGTGCTGAAAAAAATAATAATAACCAATGTCAGAAACCAAACCTTCTCAAAAGTGGATTGAAGCCAAAGATATGGTTTATAAGAACCAACTTCATCCCTTGATACCACTGTCACCTGTCAAATAAGTCATAATTTATTCATTAATATAATTAACAAGAATAATAATAATAAAAGATTAGAGTCTAGAGAATGGGGTTTGTTTAAGTTTGCTGACCCACCCGATAATTTGTGGGACTTTTAATATCTTCAGACGGAATTGCCTGAACCACAATAAAGGTGTGAAGAAAATGGGATTTAATGCAGGCAGGTGAGAACTCTGTGCTATCATCATCCAAAAACACAACACATACAATGTCGTTTCCAATATGCCTCTTACGTTGTAACTATGTACAAAAAAAACAATAGGTAAATAACCTTTTTAATTAAAAAAAACCACACAAAATATGCAAAACACTTTATAACTTTTATGCATTTCTTTTTCTGGTTTCTAAATTTTTGTTCCAAATCTTTTTAACTTTACTTATTTATTTCAAAAAAGGTTTCTCAAAATAACTCCTTTTAACTAGACTATTCTTTATGTGAAAAAGAAGTTATTTTAGTCTTCATTTTGTCCTAAACTTTCATACAACTATAATTTTTCTATAATTGAAAAAAAAAATTATGAAAAACCAACTTTATGACAATTTTTTTCTTATTTGTAAATTGTAAAGGTTGTAAGTTGTGATCACAAATTTAAGGTGACGCAAAATCATTATTAAGTTTTATTAACAGACTAAAACTCAATGCTATTGAAAAAATATTTCAATAATAACTTCAAAGAACATTTAAGCATTTTATTTGAATATTCACTTAAGGTAGTTTTAAAGTGTAAACGCTTCTTGAACTCTTCTTCATTCTGCCTTTCATAAGCAACATTAAAAAAACTTGGAAATGTTTTAAAAATTAGAATGGTAGTTTCATTTTGTCATCTTTAAAAATAAGCATTTTATGTCAGTTTGAAAAACTAAATACTTTCTTTAGGTAAAAATAAATCAGTTTTTTTTTATCAAAACCTGAGGCGTGCTACTAAAAACAGTTAGTTAACTTATGACTGTCTAAAAAAATTTCGTCAACTATTAATCAACTGAATTTTTTAGTTTAATAAAATATATGTTAGTACAATTAATTAGTGAATGAGAAGTTACAATAGAGCTTCGATTATCGGAATGTCGGTTATCGGAACCGTCGATATTTATCGAAACCAATTTTTATTTTCTTATTTTTATAGAAATACAACTTATGGAAATAAAAAAAATGTCTTGCAATCGATTTTTCATTACTTTTTTACAGTTTTTTAATTGGAGTTCGATTATGTGAACTTTTGATTATTGGAACTATGCATGTCCAACATTAGTTCCGATAATCGACGTTCTATTGTAATTGCTTTGACTAATTGGACTAATTAGTCATTTTAGTTTACTAAAATCTAATTAAAATTCCTCAATAATTTTTTTCAAGCTACTTTGATATACCATCAAAGTAGCTTGAAAAAAATCATCGAGGAATTTTAATTAGGTGGTAGACTCATGTAATAATAGAGGATGATATCTCATAAAAAGAGAATGATTTATATTTTTTTCACTCTTTTCATCTAAAAAAAAGTAATGGATCAATGACTTTTTGAACACTTAAAGTGCATTTCGTAGTTTTTCGCTGAACAAACGATGTTGTGTTTGGAAAAATGAATGGAAAGAAAGAAAGATGAAAAATACAAGAAGAAAGGTCCCAACTGACAGTTAGTTGGTTTGTGTGTTCTTTCTTACCTTTTGTGGATCGTTTGGTTCATATGGAAGCAAAGTGGACACATGAAACATAATCTCTATGTTACGCCATAGAGTGTAAATTGAATGGGTGCCAGTCAAATCATGAACCGTGTCCAGACCGCCTTTATACTTATCAAACCCTAAAGCAATATTTTTTTTGGAAGAAAAAAATTGTGAAAAGAAAAGAAAAAAACAATCGATAAGTTAGCCACTGGTCAACATCACTCATAATACATGAAACAAATTTATAATGTTATATCAAAGTTACTTTTAAAAAAAAATGCTATGAAAAATTCGTTTTCTAACAATTTCCCTTGTGCCCTTACAAGTTGACTTGGTAATCATTGCTTACAGCAATTGCCTCTTGAGAGAAGATTTTCATTTTTCACGTCAACAAAAAAAAGCAACCAAAGTTAGAATTTTTTTAAATAAACTATAAAACTATTTCAGAACAAAACAGAAATAAACTTTTCTAATCAGAACACATAAAAACAGAAACGAATTTTGTCCAAACTGTAGAATAGAATGATAAAGAAAGAATCGGAGTTAGCCAGTTAGCAGACTAGTAGGGTAAAGACGTGAACATCTCCACTACACATACATCACACATAAAGCCTCAGAACGTTTCGCATTCTGCTTTAATTCGTTCTGTTCTGATAGTTCGCTTCTGTTCTGAGGAAGTCTACAAAAACTCATCGGGATTTTAGTGCGAATATCCTAAAACGCATGGAGGTGGGGTGGGCCCCATTTATATTTATAACTGATCTAGATTAGTACTTTTTGTTATCTCAGCTTATTAAAAAAATATGGTTGGAAAGTAATTAGTGTTTTGAGAACTATAAGAAAAAACAAACAGACGAAGGGTATTTTAGTATTAATATCTTTCAAAGTAAACAATTAAAGACCGATGTGAAAATGACAACCACAAGTTCAAGATATATATATATATATATATATATATATATATATATATATATATATATATATAGTATACTTAACACTTAATAAGAGGGATTTTTGCACGGTAAAGACTCAGTATTTTTGGAAATTTGTACCAAGGTTGATTCAACAATGGAATTTACTTCCTGAGAAGATTGTGCATGGGAATGTTTTGATTTAGGGAATCTATATGGATGCCTTAGGACAAGAAATATATATAAATTTTGCCATTATATTTACTTGAGGAATTGTTATAGTGGCTGGTTTATTTTGACAATGCATTTCAATGCTGCTTTTGAGCTAAACAGTCCCTCTACCACAGGCCATGCCAGGCTGCTTGCAGAGTAATTATTCAAATTCACTTGTAATTTAACTTGAACCCAGCTTATATGGTTCAAGATACAGATTAAGTGCCAAGTTTTCATCTTGAATTTGTACCTAAATATGGTTATAGTTTTTGCTTTATCTTTAATTTATATTTTCAAACTCTAATAAAAGTTTACTTTTAAGTTCAGTTTTATGCTATATGCTGCAATTATTCTTAAATGTAAAGGCATTTTTGCTTAAAAACTACGAGCGTATATTGGCTCTTTAGAAAATAATGTACTTAAGATTGAATACGCAGGTTGTATGCTAACAGTGATTGCTGTTATTCAGGAGAAACTCGTAATTAAAAAAATGCATTTAAGAAGAAAAACATTGAAAATAAGGGCATACACAAAAAAATGCTAATGGAGAGAGAACCTAAGAGCCAAAAACTTCAGTCATGTTTGATTAAAGGATTTTGAACATGCATTTACGACTCTACCTAGTATGAACAAAGTTGACTGAAACAGGATTTATTGACACATATGAAGGGTATTTGTAGGCGGTCCATACTAAATGTAGAGTGTTTGTCACTTGTTTTGACTCAAACATTGGAAGGAGAGAGAGAAATTCCAGTTATAAAGAAACACCCACAAGAGAGAGGATTTCAGTCACTCAACAACATATAAAGTAATCCTATGAATTGAACGCCTACAGTCAGTACACACAAGTACAATACGTATATATAGAGGCCCACGTACTACATACAGTACATACTCAAACCTATGGCAGACAACAAGGCAAACCCCTAATATCTTTAAGGGTTATATAAAGTGTGGGTGGCGAGGGGGTGGGGGTGGATTTAGAAGGATATCCACCTTATCTAAACAGAGAAATATCGATCAACAAAACATAAAAAAATAACACGCGGTAAATAAAAAACACAGAGTGAACGACAGCGAGAGAGAGAGAAACCCCCTTGTGACATGAACATGTTATATTATAGTGAATGAGAACGAGTAGACGGCATTTTTTTTTTCTTTTTGAAGGATTGATCCCACGCAAATGGGGTAACCACCCACGTACACAACCGTCCAATATTTTACTATAAATTCACATATAGGTATATACGCCCACTTATTAATAATCGTAAACATGCTTACCATTGTATAGATGTACCATAATGTAGATGTCTTATTTTGTGTTCATTAAAAGCTCATTTATGTACGAAGAAAGGTATTAAAAACAAAGTTATTAACTTTCAATTCAACGTTTTCATAACTTTTCAACTAGAATATCATATTTCACTGCCAATGCAAACAATCAGTTATTCTGTACAATTACTAGACAATGTTCAAAATCATCAAATCGATAATATTATCAATCTATAAATTTAATATCAGTTATTCTCCGGTAATGTGGAACAAAATAACAAGCTAATCTACATAATGTCTTTAATATGTTTTCTGCTTTTTTCTATGTTTTATTAGAAACATTAACGCAAAATCGAATTTTTTTTAGAAATTAGAACAATTTTTCATGTTGATATATTTCAAAATAAACTTTTTATAGACAAAAATCAAAAATATTGCCTGATAAGCATCGTTTGCTTACAATTGAATAATTTTCAAAATGACATGAAAAGCTTATTTTAAAAAAAAACAGCAACGTGAAAATACCCTATACTTGAATGTGCTAGCTATACACGTAGTTTTCTAGTTTCTAAAACACAAACTTTAAGTCTTTATTGTAGATTTGCTTATTGTTTTAGATATTCTGTACATTGCCTAGAATTCATGTGAACTGTAACATAATATTTCTGTGGCGAAATAAAATCGTCCTTATAAATATATCAATATTTTTATAGTCGGGGGAGGTGGTGTTTCATTCTAATGTTGAGTGGCCCTTTAAAATACTGTACATTTAACACTGCCTACACACACACTCTTCATTTAAATATATCAACCCCCTCAATGTTTTGACAATAAATTATTTGGCTGTATTACAACAAATGAGCCGTTTGCTCATCTGTAATAATCCTTCATTATTTAACATATATGAAAAATTATAGATGTAGTAGTAATATCATAATCAAAGATCCATAAATTTATGGTATGTGTAGTTAGTTGTAAAATAATATCATCATCATCATCTTCCCTTTTTTTCTTCTTCTCGATATAGACACCATTTCAGATAACGACAACATGTTTTATATAAATTCTGAATAGAAAATCAGAAATAGAACAATTTTAGTAGGGTTGCTAAGAAATAACGTATTTGCTAATTGGGGATTTATTAAAAACGACGTGTGTTCTATCCTCGCCCCCTCTCCCTTTTAACTACTTTCCCTTTAGGCACCATTTTTCCTCCTCATTTTTCCTCCAAATTCCCAATTTGCTACTAAATGATAAGCAAGAGAAGAAAAAAAAAATAATACTAAGTAGCAAACGAAACGAAATAAACTATAAAATCCCTTCGTTCCAATTACTGCATGGATTTTCAAATATATATATATTTTTTTCTTCTTCTTTTTCTCTCATCATCGATCGATTTTTAGTAACTTGAATGAATTTATATTAAATTTATTTACCTTTGAGTCTAACTTTATCACCCAAAAGAAGAAGAAAATCTTCAAAAAGTGGACTATGGTCGCAGTTGTCCAGAATCTGTTCTTCTGTTGTTTGGCCTTCTTTGACATAAGCTACTCCAACTTTCAATTCTGATTTGATAAACACCTGGCAACAAATACATAGACAGAAAAAAACACAAGATATATTTATAATATATATATATATATATATATATATATATATATATATATATATATATATATATATATATATATATATATATATATGTATATAGAAAAATTGATATTATTATGATTGATTGACACATACTACAAAAAAAATTCTAATTTCCTTAACTTTTTTTCTTTTAAAACAGCAAAAACAACAAAAACAGCAACAAAAACAAAGTGTTCAATGTTTCATATCCATTTTAGAAATTCCAACATAACAGAAAAAAAAAAATGTTTCAAATTTAAATATTGTGATTTTTTTACCCAATATTCCCTCCCATAGACACCGTGTTTGTATATGTGCTTCATAAATTATTATTCCAAAGCAGTTTTCTAACATTTTGTTTGAAATTTGTATATATAATGGAAATAAATTTGCCAAAAAAAAATCCTTCTAAAAAGAATAACACAAACCAAACAAACTACGAAACTGAGGGTGGAACATTTTCTTTTCTCTTTTACTTTCCTTTCTATTTTTTGTAAGCAAATTTTGCGCATAATTTGCTATGAAATTTCGCCTTTTCCACCTGACAAATTCCAAAATCAGTTAAGTTTTACCTATAGAACTTTCGCTGATCCGTAAAAAACATGTCTGATTCCTCTTGATGTAATAATAGCATATAATAAAATAAAATATCTATGGTTTCTGAATTGTTTGTTGCTCGGTTATGCGACAATGGCATTTATTTTGATGCAGCAATCAATTTCTTTGATATATTTATCTGTTTGTAAGAATTAAAAACGTTTAACCTCATACAAAAATGAAAATCCATTTTTTTTCACTTTGCGATAATTATATTAAACAAAACGTTCTCGATCAATATTTAATTATTTTAAAACAACCTTATTGGTGATTTTCTGTCAAAAATAGAAGACAAATCTAAATAAAAATCATTTTATTTCTGTAAGTACAGTTGACAAACTGGAAAACAATTTCTCTTAAAAGTATTTTTCCCATCATTTTGTCTTTTGACAAGTTTAATTTTCAGCAGATTTTACGATATTTTTCGTATAATGTGAAAAATGGCCTACAATAGGTAAAAAAAATAGAGTTTAGCTAATTTGGCTCAAACTAAAAAAGCAATTTTACTGAATGTTACTGAATTATATAACAAAAATTGAATTTTCAACCTAAAAAGTTGCATTTTATCTACACAAAGTCAGACGTCTCGACGTTGCCAGATGATATAAATTAAAATAATATTATTATTCTGTGTAAATTTTGTCTGATAATCGATCGCCACTACACATATTTTTTGGCTTTGCTCATATTTAGAAGGTGCCCCCGCCCAACAACGATAATTTATAAATGTAGAAGGCTCGCTACTTATTTAATTGTTAAACCCTCATTTTCTCTTATAATGGACATCTTCTACACTACCGTAGTGGGCGTACATATTTTGGAAATGTTAAAAATTGAAAAACAACCCTGTAGGGGTCGACCGATACATCGGCAAATCAATTGTATCGGCGCTAATAATTAAGATTTTTAATATATCGGCATTTTAACGCCGATTACGCTGATGCTTTCAGGAGTGCAACAAAAAAATTGCACAACAAAACCTAAAAGAACATATTCATAAGAAATCATTTAATCAGTGAATGTAAACAATTTTTTTTAATGTGAACCACTTTCGTTGAAAAAAAAAGCCCAATTTTGTTTCTCAAGTTACCACGAATTGTTAAATTAATATACAATATTTCATTATCATGTTTCTCATTATTGCTTTTTTAAAATTATTTTTTTGTAATTTTATTGAAAATTTTTCCTGAAGGTTTTTGTTGTTGTTTTAAATCAATATTGAAAGCAAATTTAGGGCTCTAAATTCATAATGCACTTTAGTACTCAATAAAGGTATTAAATATCATTTTTTAAAAAACTAATCGACAATATTTCGGCATCGCCCAATTGTTTTTCCTGAACAAACTGCAAAATAATCGGCATCGGCATAATTTTAGTATCAGTGCATCTCTACAGCCCAGCCCCCAAAACTTTAAACTAAGCCCAACCATTAAAGCCCATGAGGCCCACCAGCCCCATAAGAGTCATGAAACTCATTTTTCATAAAATTGCCATTATAGGCCCAAATTCGTAATCCAGCCCTATGAAGTCCGCTGTACTTTTGCAAAAAGTCTAGTTTTCCGTATTTTTAATAAATCCATTGAATGGCGTTCAGCACGCCATTAACTTTGAAATATAATAATTTCTGATTCAAACACGTGTAGACAACACATAGGCCCGGCGTTAGGGCAAGGCGAGCGAGGCAACCGTTTTGGGCCTTCGCTTTCAGGAGCTCCGCGCTGCTGACTAAACATTTTTTTCTCGGCCCCGCTCATCACTTGCTTCCTCGGGCCTCGCATACTCTAGGGCCGGCAGTAGCACTGATAACACAATCGCCAATATTTTATTTTAATTCTACTTGATTCACTTCGTCGTTTTCTGGAAGTGTCTTTCCTAAGTCCACAAATGGAAGATGAAGATAGAAGAAAAATAAGAAGAATCGAGGATTAATTTGTAACAAAGATGAATTTTGATGTTAGAAAAAGATGTCCTCTTTTGTTTTCTTCTCAAAAGAAATTCTCAAGAGAGAGAAAGAGAAAAAAAAAAGAAAGATTTTGGACTTTGATAAGAACAAGATGTTGATGATGATGAACCATGATGATAAATGATTCTGAATTTGTTGTTTGGCTTTTATCAGAAGAACAGGCAAACTCAGACAAAGACTTTGTACGTGCGTACAATGTGTTATATTATTTATAATAACAATAACAATAATGTAGAAGAAGAGAACGTTGTACGCACCTGATCTAATTTGAGAAGTTCATCTGGTGTTGACGGTAACTGTCCCAACTTCAACGGTGGATTGAGTCCAATGTCGTCCCCGAGACATTTCACGATTGCCTCTCGATCGTAACGATTGGCGGCGATACTAGAAGCCGGAACCAGACCGTGGACACTGTAACTGGCAGTACGAACCATGATTCTATAGATCGAAACATACAAAGAGAGAGAGTGAAAGAAAACAAAATACAAAAAATAAAACACAAAACAGATTCAATTATTATGCGAATTACTTTGCTAAATAATAAGTGTGTTTGGAAGAAGAAGAAAAAAAAATGGGTCGATATTTTAGATTTCAATTTGTTTTAATAAAAATCGATTATAAAATCATCTTTCAAAAAGCAAAATTGATTTTTCTCTATTTTACTTAAATATAAAAATTGTTAAATTATAAAAATATATGAAAACAATGTTTAAAATAAATAATTAATTAATAGTAACCTGTCTCTTTAATTTACATTTATTATTATTATTATTATTATTATTATTATTATTATTATTACTACTATTATTATTACTACTATTATTATTATTATTATTATTCAAATGAGAAAATAGACTATTTTTCAATTTCTTTCAAGAAATTAAAGTAAATCAATTTTTAATTTTAAAGGTGGTTTTAAAATGTAAAAAATGCATCTCGAAATCTGATTATTCTGTTTCTTAGAAGCAAAATTCAAGAGAAACTTAAAATTATTTTAGAAATTTTAGAATTTTATAATTTTAGAATAAGCTTTTCATCTCAGTTTGAGATAAACCCAACTATAAGAGACAATATTTTTAAAAACAAAATTTGTCTATAAAATAGTATTTTAAAACATATCAACATGAAAATCCTTTTTAAGTGGTTCGGCAACCGTTCTAGTTTCTAACACACTTTCAATTTCTCCTTAGTGTTGCTCATGAAATGCAGAATAATTAAGAGTTCGTAAATCAACTGTTCAATAAAACATTTTAAATAAGAATTTTGAGAACCATTTTTATTTTAATTGATCGCGATTTTTAGTATTTAATTAACTTTAACAAATTTATGTAATTTAATATGTTATCAACAATATGGTAAATAAATTAACAAAAAAAAAGTTTTTTTAAGATCAAAACTATTTTCATGGTGAAAACAATTTCGAACTTATTTACAAACTAGAAGGGCAAACAAAGATCTACAGATAATTAACATTATGCCATAATAGAAACTTCACTTTTTATGGTCGTTTTCACAGAAGTTTTTTTATAAAATGACCACAAAAAGTTGCTTTTCCATGATGTCATCCTGAAAATGATCCATATTTCTTCATTTACTTATTCTAGCCGCGAACAAATCTTAAAATGTTTTTTAATAGTTGATTTTAAAAGCGTTTTCGTCGTTCATTCTGCGCCCATTAAAAGATTTTCGTCTTAAGAAGTTTGATGGACAGTTTGCTCATTTTTAAACTTTTGTTTATTCAGCTGTATTTCATGGAGCAACCAACACTAAGAAGAAAAATTAAAAATATGTTAGAAACTAGAACGATAGCTGAGCTACTCTTCTAGTTTCTAAAACACGCAGTTCGAGGGCCATTTACACTTTAAAATCAGCTTAATATAGTAAGTCATTTTTTGACCCTCCCCCCATTGGAAACTAGAAGTGTAAAGCATTCAATTAAGAGTAATTTCATGTTGATTGTTATCTTTCAAAATAAGCTTTTTAGGGTCAATTTGAAAACGACCCAACGTTTAAAAATGTTTATTTTGAAAGATAGCACCTTTGAGTGATTATGCTACCCTTCTAGTTTCTAAAAGACTCAAGTTTCTCATGATTTAGATGACGTCCACCTTTATTGATAGAAACTAGAAACTGACCTGAACTGATCTCGGTTACTGAACGTCTCCTGTTTGAGCGAAAGAATGACTGGTCCCAAATCATCGTCACTTCCGAAATAGTTCCAATGTTCGGACGCATAAAAATACTTCTCGTAAGTTTCCTGTTCAAAAGAGGCCAACTCAAAAGTTCCGTGTCTTTGAAATGTCTCTTCAATAGTTAGAGGAGGTATTTTAAGACTTATACAAACTGAAACGGAAACGTTTTCGTTGTTTAACGTATTATTGTTATCTATAATATCGAGAGGAGTCGTCGTCGTCGTCGTTGCTGCTGCTGCTGATGTCGTCCCTGTTGTGCGTACTGAGGAGATGTTGTCATCGGATAACGAAATGTCTTTGATGGCCGAAGAAGTGGATGGGATATCTGCTACATCGGTAATAGTTGCAGCAAAAGCTGCAGCTGAATTCGGAGCAGAAGACGAAGTTGTAGGAGGAGGAGGAGGAGAAATTGGGGCAGTGGTAATGGTAATGGTCGTTGTGGTCGTCGTCGCAGGACTGGAAGACGTCGCCTCCGCTTTGTGAAGACTGCACTCTATCCAGTAACCTGGAGTCGGTACCATTTTGTGCGGATACCGAGGACACAGTGATTCTTGACATGCCTGAGGAGGTAACGGAAATACGAGGGTTGTAGAACTTTTTCGACGAGCCACCGCATAACCGAGACTTTGTCCTTTGAACTCTCGAAGAGTCTTTAAAAAATCGACACTGTCCGAAGACAAAACGTCGGCATAATGCAAGTCGCAGAGAAACTTGTTGAGCCAACGTTTTGCCTTCGTAAGGTTCGAACCGGACAAAACTAAATTGCAAGTGTCGCAACGAAGACATTCTTCGTGATAAAAACCACGTTCGTCTCCCGGTTGTTCCCATGTTCTAGATACTTGATACGATAGAATGGGAAGGTTGCAAGCGAAACATATCACAGACATGTTGGCGCCGGTGGCCGTGCCCGTGTCCGACAAGGAATGGCGCAGCCGCCGCCGTTGCTATCGAAGAGCATGGTGCTTTCATCGACGATCTACGTCGAGACACCAAACTATCGAAGATCGGACATCGGTATAAAACACCGGTTGTTGTTCAATGATAATGAGGATGATGTTGCTGTCCATCGAAGAAACTGTTCGTCCGCCATCAAATCAGTCAGTCAAACGTGTGTATGTGTCACAAAATGATAAAATTGCTGTAACACATGCAGCAACTAGTTGCTTCCTCTTTTTCTATCTCTCTCTGAGTGGAACAGATGATAACCAATTGCAGAATTGAAGAGTTTTCACTTAAGGCCACCTGTGTCTCTCTTATCTCCCACTTTTAATCATCTGCTTTTCTATTCTGCGAGAAATAAAAACATATACAGAAATGATGAAGTACCACCACCAGCTACCACCGCGTACACCAAGTTTCAAAGTCCGAATTTAGTATTCAGAGGTAGAGAAGAACAATACATACGTAATATTCATAACGTGTTTCACAATGTGCGCGTGTGCGTTTGAGTGCGTGTGGATTTATATAAAATATATAAAGATTGCTAAGCAGTTGTGCTACTTCTACTTTCTTTCGCTCTTTCTTATTCTCTCTCTTTCTTATTCTCTCTCTCTTTCTCTCTCTCTTTCTTGCTGTCTTTCAATTCTGAAGAGATGAGTGATAGAAATACACAATACGTAAAAGCAGAGAAAGAGAAAGACTGAGAAAGTGGTTGTTGAAGTACGAGGTTTATATGAGAGGACTCGCTGCTTCTAGAGTGAATGTCACGTGTGTGCGTGTTCTCTCCCTCTATTTCACTCTCTTTCCCTTTATTTTCTCTCTCTCTCTTTCTCTCTCTCTGTATATTTCACTCTTATTTCGCTCTCTATCTGTCTTTCTCTCTCTCTCCCTATCACTCTTTCTCTCTCCCTCTCTCTCTCTCTCTCTGTTTCTCTAAATTTCATTCTCTATTTTTCTTTCCGTCTTTCTTTCTCTGTACGTAACATATAGAAAAATATTCGAGTTGTATGTTACTACGGTGACAATATACAAAAAAGGAGAAAGAGAGAGAGAGAAAGAAAGAGAGAGAGAGAGAGAAAGAAAGAGAGAGAGAGAGAGAAGCAACAAGTGATTGGTTCGTTGCTTTGGTAACATCGCCATCGCCATCATGATCAGAAATAGAGAGCTAGATAAAAAACCTTGTTTTCCAATGCAAACCGAACGACAGATAGAAAGATATTTTAATAATGTATATACAGCATGATCCACTAAATTTAGTTGACGAAAGACGAACAAAATATTTTGCTTACGATGGTCTCTGAACAGCTGATTTTCGAACTCTGATTACATTCTGTCTTTCACAAGAGCAAACTTAAAAAAAAATAGAAAATGTTTTAGTAAATATAAGGATAGCTCTATTACTTAAGGGTACTTTTATGTAGTTATTGTTCAAAATAACCTTTTTATAAACAAAAATTAAAAAAATGTCGTCCGCTTAAAGTTGGGTGATTTTTTAATAAAGATAAAAAGCTTATTTTGAAAGATATCAACATGAAAGTACTCTTATAAGTGATGGAGCTACCCTTCTAGTCTCTAAAATACTTTCAAGTTTCTCTTTATTTTTGCAACTGAAAAACAGATTAATCAAAGTTCGAGAGGCATTATTTACACTTTAAAACCACCTTAAGTGAAAGCATTCAGCAAAACGTATTTAATTGTATTTAGCTCAGGCGTAAAGAAGGTTGAAGTGTTGCACAGCAAATATTTAAAATAATATAAACATAATTTTATTTATTTAGTGAAACATTATGTAAATAATTTGAAAAAACATTTTTGTCATAATTAAAATTGAATAATTGTTTGCGGATGTAGACTCAATATTAGAAGCAACCCCTTAAAATAGGCAATCACTGATAATACTGCTGTTATCAGTGATTGCCTAGTTTCGGGCTGTATATTTTAGTGTGTAATTCCAGTTTGACGTTTGGATGGGTGAATGTTGAATCGGTGGCCGAAATTGGGGCATGGGACATTTTCTTTTAGCAAAAGTTTACGTCTTCAAATTGTCACCCTTTTCTTTAAAGAACAAACAAATTTGTTAAAAGACCAAATTTTGGCCATTTATTTAACAACTCAGCGCCATCAATAGCAAACGCCAAGTAAAGATGACATACAACAGTATATTAAATTATCAAAATCAGTAAAAGAAATTGCATGACAATATCTTTCAAAATAAACAATTTATTCTATCTTCCATTAAGAGAGAAATCTGGTAGTTCAATCACTTAACAATATTTTTATGTCGATATCTTTTAAAATAAGCTTTTTTTATGATCTGGCTTTGAAAAATGATAAATATATTTTTTTTTAATTTGTGTTGTTTCTAAAAAAAGTTCATTTTGAAAGACCCCAATATTGAAAATACTATCAAGAGATTCAGCTTCTGTTCTAGTTTCTAAGGCACTTCATTTTTTTATTAAATAGAGTTCGGTCATAGCCCCCCCCCCCACTATAGATGTAAAATGCCTATTTTAAAAGATACCGCAATTAGATCAATTTTACGTGATTCAATTTTTTACTCTTCTAGTTTCTAAGATAAACTTTAGATTTCTTTTCAGACCAAAAAACAAAAACAGAATTCAAACTAGTTATAAGTATAAATTTTAGTGTTTTCTCTGAACTATAAAAACCTGTGAAAAGATAGAAAAGTCAATAAAGTGACATCTTCATTTCTTATTACTTTGTACTTTTTTTTTAGTTTGTTCTAATTTCCATTATTATCAGAACGTAATGTCGCATCCTTATGTTTTTCGTCTTAACATCATTTTAAGACTTCACCTTGTCATTAATCATGTGATTTAAAAGAGTGTCGCCGCCATTTGTATTATGCAAAAGAGTTGAAGAGTTGGGGTTGTGCCTCTCTTTCCCCTAAACCCCACTTCCCTATGTGAAGAGTAAGGGGCAGAAAGGGTGGGTTGGCCCCAATAGAAGAAGAATGGAATGAAATATATCGCAGCGTGATGTTCTTGTTACCATAGTAACCTTAAGGTTATGTCACTTTTTAATGTTCCCTTCAACTTAGCAAAAGCCAAAAAAAATAAGGACTAGAAGAGAGTGGGGAGGGGGGGGATAAGGGTAAGGAGGCCAAAAATGATGATGATGATGATGGTTCTCTCTCCTTGTAATATAAGCAATTTTTATGCCTTGCTTTCTTTCTCTTTTTCGCTGTTTATTTGGAAAAGTTACAAAAAGGAACACCTGCTGCTCACTTCGAGACTTTTAGTACATTGCTTGCTTGGATCGCAATCTAATCGCACACACACACATAAAAACACACACACACAAAGAAAACACAATTCAGAATATAAAACCACTTGGTTTTTACATTATGAATTGTGTTCTCCGCTCTCTGTGCCTCTCTTTCTTAGTGCGTGCGTGCGTGTTCTTCCCTTTCGTGTATGCTGCACGTGCAATGCAAACATACAGAAGTAAAATGTGACAGAGAGAGATAGAGAGAGAGAGAGAGAGAAAGAAAACACATTAAAAAAGTACAAAGTAGGCCTTATTTTATGTCACAAACTGTGTTTCGTCTTTTTTTTTCTCTACACGTTTGCGTCTGTGTGTGTGCACGTCGTAGATTCGTAGTATTAGTGTTTTAATACATAGACCATACTTTTAGACGGCAAAATGAAAGCCCGAAGGTGGTTAGACTGTAGTTGCAATGAAAAAACTTCAAGGTGGTCAGTTTTGGCAACAACCCGACTTCCTTTTACAATCGAAAAGTGACCTGTGTGCCAAGGGCCTTAACCATTGCTTACCATATATCAGATAGCCAAAGTTAATAATAAACTCATTTCCTTTTCATAGGAAATTCCATTTAATAATTGATGAGTTTAGCACTAGCTTTGACTATTTTACATCAGTTATTAATAATAAAACACTTGAGTATGTATACGTCTAAGAGATAGATCACACACGCAGAAAATAGAAATAGAAATTTAAAAAAAAAGCAGAACAATGTTATAATATATCTTTGTACTCAAAGTTGTGTTAAATGCTTTATAAAGTGAGATTTTTTTTCAGCATGTGTAATATATCCCTAAATTTTAACCAAGTTTCCGAATTGTGAGAAAATTCCAAATTCGATCGTTTTTTCTCTCTCTCTCTTTCTCTTTTTTATATATATTTTTGTTGTTGCTTTGTTTTCTACACAAACTAAAACTAAAAGCCGATGCAAATCCTTAATTTCAACTGAGTTCTTTTGTCGTCGTCATTTGTTCCTCACAAATTGACTAAAGTTAAAATCGATGATGTTATTTATCGATTTTGTCATAACTGTATCAACAACGAAAGAAAAAAGCAAAACATGAAGCTCTATACTGATATATATATATATATATAATGTATTAGCCTGCTTTTCCACTTTCCTTCCTCCCTCCCCCCCCCCCCTTTAAAATTATTCATCCTCTTTTTTCTTGTGCAATTAGAACGAGGATTAACATGACATGATTATTAAAGAAAAGGAAAACATATTCTTCAACAAGGATAACGATGAATGAATGAATGAATATCTTTTAAATGAGACCCCTATCTAGGTTGGTTTACGCGTGCGCATGCGCAAATCATCTCTCTCTCTCTCTCTCTCTCTCTCTCTCTCTCTCTCTCTCTCTCTCTCTCTCTTTCTGATACACGAAAATCTGGGTCAGAATTGAACAAACAAATATCACTTTCTTAAGAAATTAAGAATATATACTTGACGACGTATCCATGTTTGTGTGTTACTGACACGACAACAACAACAACATCTTTGTAAATTGTAATGTTACATCCCTCCCTCCCTCCATTTGTACGTCTTCTAATGTGCTGCATGCATGCGCGCGTGCACTTGCACGTACAATATGGGTGTGTACGTTGTAATGTATGTGTGCGTGTCATTGTAATTTTTTCTGCCTCTTATTGTGCGTGCATAGGTTATATTAATAATTCTGGAGGCTTACCTCTATTTTTAAATAAAAAAAATGTATTTCGATGTTAAGAGAAAGATCACACATGCTGAGAAAAAAAAATATCACTGAATTCCACTTTTTAAGGCATTTACCTGAACCGCCGCCACATATCTTTTATGTGAATCACCGAAAACATAAGATATTGTATAGAAATGTTGTGTTTGTCTCATGTTTTAATTTTTCACCTTTGTGACAATAAATAATTATAAATATTATTATAAACCCCTCTTAAGAGGCTACATCGCAAAATTACTTTCGAAAAATCTCCCCAAAGAGCGCTAGCATCGTTTTTCTATTGAGCCCATAGACCCCATGTTAAAGAAAAAAATGTTAATTTTTAAAATACACATCAGTCACAGCGGCAATATGTTTATTTTTCATATTTAAAGTTGTCCAAATTTGATGGTTCAAAGTGCAATGTGCACCTTAAATACAATATATGCTGATCGAGTGATAGAATGACAAAACATTGGCAATTGCGGTTCTATTTTTTAATAACTAATGCAAAATCGTGAATTTCTAACTCGTATGTAACTCCATTGATCAGAAAAAAAAACATGTATTAAAATGCTCGTAAAAATACCTAAAAAAAATAATTTTAAAAAACCACAATTAAACCACAGTGAAACAAACACATTGGAGCACGTGTTGAATTTTTTCTGATTTTTTAAAATAATTTTTAGGAGCATTACTCAATGGAGTTTAACATAAGAGTTAGAAACTCGCGATTTTGAAATACTTTTTAAAAATAGAAAAACACTTATCAATTTTTTGTCATTATATCACTAGATGAGCATATATTTAAGGTGCACATTGCACTTTGAACCGTCAAAATTGGACAACTTTAAATACGAAAAATAAACATATTGCCGCGAATGTGTATTTTAAAAACTAACGATTTTTCTTTAACATGGGGGTCTATGAGCTCAATAGAAAAACGATGCTAGCGCTCTTTGTGGACATATTTCAAAAGTAATTTTGCGATGCTGCCTTTTAAGACAACAATGAACTGAGGCGACACACCTGTGCATTATATATTTGAATATAAATTAGAATAATTAATCTACAAGCAGTCCAGAGGGCCTATGACAGAGGTACAATTAAGTACAAAAGTAATTTAAAAAATACATTGCTAAAATAACATTGGGACCTAATTGAAATCTTCGATTTTCTTCTTCTTATTAAATCGATTGTTTAAATGTTTTAAGAAAACGAAAAACATCTAACAAAAAAAAGCCATCCATCAATTTTTAAAGGGTAATTATTATTAGAATAAGTGAAAAAGGAGAAGAGATATTGGAACTCCGTTTGCAGTTCATCAATCTAGAATGAAATTAATGAATCCACTGATTCACTTGTTGCAGCCAACCCCACCCCACCCCTCCTTAAGTTGCCCTTAAGCCCTCTTTTTCCTCCCCTTCCCCTCACCCCCCTTACTACAGCTAACGTTTGTTTTAAATGTAAACATTTTTGTGTTTTTTTTTCGTTCTTCTTGTAAATAAAAGTTATTTTGTATAGAAAACAATTGAAAATCTGCCTACAGATGTGTGCATAATACAATCGCATGAATACATACAGTAGACCAATACATAGGCCTACTGTAAGGTTGCCATGGCAACTATTTAGTAAAGAAAGAAAAAAACTTAAGAAAAAAAAAATACGAAACCTTTGAAAAAGTCTTCTTCAAATTAGAAACATGTTTCGTAACAAACATGGATCAAATTCGTCATCCATTTTTACACTCGATAAAACACGGACTTCCACCCCGAAAACAAACAAAGTTAGATAAAATAGACTTAAAATAAGAAAAGAAAAAAAGAGTGAATCCACGGCACAGATTGAAAAGAAAGAAAAAAATCTCAACTAAAAAAAACGAGAAACTTTAAAAAGTGAAAGAAATAAGTGAAGAATGAAATGGAAGAATTCTTATTTCGAGTGGAAATAATAAAAAAAAAAAACTTTACAACAAGAAATAATATTTCGAAACGTTTTCGTTATTTTGAGAAAAGAAGAAGAAAAAATATCCACTGTGAAAATCTTTGTGTTTATTTTAAATATGTGTTATACGGATGAAAACGAAACACCAGTTTTTTTTTTTTTCATTTGAAACTTTATTATTATTTTTTCCTCTATTTTTTGAAAATATTTTTATTTAAGAAAAAAACAAAAATAGAAAATTGTTTTTGATTATATTTCGAGAATATATTTTCAAGAAGAAGAAAACAAAGTCGGACGTAAAAGAAAACATGAAACAAAGAAAGATCCAAAAAGAAACACAATATGGAATTTATCGTGACTACAGATGACGCTATCGTTGCCATGGCAACAATCTCTCCCAGCAACAACCAAAAAAGAAAGACAGAGAAAAGAAGAAGAGAACAACAAAAGAAAGAGAGAGAGAGAGAAAATGAAAGGGGATTCATTAGCCCTTAACCTCATCCTAACCCCTTTCATCCATTTTTTTTTCTCTCTTTTACTTATTTTCTAACAATTGTTATTTTTTTTGTTAACTTTTTTTTTTGTTCTCAAAAAACAAACAATTATTTTGACAACAAGGTAGCTTGTTAACAAGTAACAAGAAGAGAAAAAAAACTGTATACATTCTAACCGTGTTTGTGGTTCATTCAAAATATTGTTCAATAACAAAATCAAACCAGTAAATGAATGAATCCAATCGATGTTCAGAAATTGAACAGAAAACGAACTTTTCCGCCATACAGTTGTGACTTGTGTGATTGCCTAACTTAAGGGGCAACATCTTCCCAATTATTCTTTTTTTTTTTACTTCTTTTACTTCTTTTATTCTTTACTTGTTTCAGTGTATAATATATGATGTATGTGCGTGCCGTGTTTTCTCTTAAAGTTTGTAAGCGTGTTTTCAATTGAATTTTGTGTCTTCCTTTTTTAATGCGTGCTTGTTCTTTCTTAAGGTTGAAACACAGCTCTAGACGACTTGGCGGTTAGGCTGTCGTTTCAATGTTTTTGCAATGTATTTTCTATGGAAAGAATCAACGTGTTCAGTTTTGACAGCAACCTGACTTCATTTTGCCGTCAAAAAGTGTTTTCAAAAGTCGTCTATGTGCCAAGGGCCTTTTAAGTTTGTTTTTTCCTTCTTCTTTACGTGTGTGCGTGAATTCGTTCTTTACGTGCGTTCTTTGTTAAAGTTTATGGTTTTTCTTCTTTGCGTATGCGTGTGTTCTATCTGTAATGTTTTTTTAATTTTGCTTCGCGTGTGCGTATTTTTTCATAAAAAAATGTGCGTGTTTTTCTCTCTCTCTCTCTATCTCTGTAATGAAACACGCACGTGTTCTCTCACTCCCTTTGTGTATTTCTATATCCTCCCTGTTCGTGAGTGTGTTTTATTTTCCTGCCTTTCTTTCTCTCATCATCATCATCATCATCATCATCATCCCAGTAAAGAAATGAGTGAATCTGACAGCTAATTAAGTCATGTTTCAATTTGCCAATTCGTATAAATGACGTTTCTATTCATTCATTCATTCATTCAGTCATGCATCGAACAGGTGCGGCGCACGTGCAACTCGTTATCCAGAGAGAGAGAGAGGGAGAGATTGAGAGAAAGAGAATAATATTGTGCAACGAGACGCCCACCTGTGGTGTTTGTTCAGCCGTAACCATTCCTCCTTTCTACCTTTCAAAACCCACATCTCTCTCTCTCTCTTTCTGTCTCTCTTTCTCTTTCTCCCTATGGCGATAACATGTTTTTGTTCATTCAGTGAGACTGATTGATGACGTCAATTGGCAGTGAACGAAACAGAATGAATGAATTAGAAGAAATCGAAGAAGAACGAGGTTAACTAGATAGTTAAGGTGTGTGTGTGATTGAATCGTTAGTAGACGGAGCTCAGTTAAGAAGAAAAAAAAAAAAGAGAATACAACAGATTTTTTTCTCATAAAAAATGCCTTTTTTTTTGTCATTTTACAAATGGAATTGAAATGTTACTGTACCTGTAATGCTGCATCAAATGCCGCTAACATCATATCATTAATAGAAGTAGTCGTTATTTTACTCGTGTAATAATAAACTTAACAGCCGCAAAAACGTTCAGACTGTAGAAATAGTCGGTTCTTGCAAAGATGATGATGATAATGAATCCCCATAATCTCCAAAAAAAGACACACTTCGAAGATTGAAAAATCATATAGCAAAAAAAATATAGGTCAATGCCACTAGATGGCGTAACCAACACAATAAATATTAAAAAAGAGGCAACCAAGATTAAATTTAAAGAGTGGCAAACTTGTTCTAATGAAATCCATTTTAAAAACGAATTATATTTAAAATTCATTCATTCATTGCATCTAAAATAACAACAAATTCTAGAGAGAAAAAAAAAACCCTTAAAATCCCCTTAAAATTAAAGGCTTAAAATAATAAATTAGAAAGAAATGGAACCAAAATGGCGTCCAAAATGCACGGCTGGTGAAATATAACTGTTTGCTACAATTGCCATTATTAGCATACAGTAATTAACTAGAATTGACAACGTATAACTAATACATTTTTAAATACACATGAAGCCCTAATTTTATTTAAAACGAGTTATCATTTAATATCGAAACATTGGCATGACATATTTTACAAAAAAACAATGATTTTGTACAATAAAAAGACGAAAACGAAAATTAATCAATTTTTATTGAATAATTACTTGTTATACTTAGTCGACATTACTAAAAGTACATTAAATTAACTTATTTTACAAAATGTATTTGTTGAGGTTTGGAGGCGGACGTGCTGCAGCCGCTTTAGGAAAAGCGGGATCGTCATCATCTTTGGTAAACGTTCGAACACAATGCTTCTTTTTGTGCTGTTGAATGGAAGATGAAGATTCGCGTTCAAATTGTTGCCTTTAAAAAGGAAAAAAAACTATAAACTGACAATAAAAGCAAAAACAACCTTAGGTCGTACTTCGAAGCCTGTCTCCTTCCATTGTTCCAAACGCGACCGAAAGAAGGAAGCCAATCAGCCGGCTTCGAACTCTCGTGATCAAAGTTCGCTCCAACGCGATTAGATGGTAGCTGATTTTTCTTCTTCAGCTTTACTGTAAAACAATTTTTCTCAGTAAATAAAATCAGAAACGGGAGTAAGTTATAAATTACAATGTTTCTCATAATCGTTTTCATTCGGATGAACTTCTTTTTTTGCCGATTCGGCTTCTTCGTCGTCCTGTAGCCACGGTGGAACCATTCCAGTGAATATGTTCGAAACTTCTTCATTCGTTTCGGATATCTAAACTTGTAAACAAAATCCTTTAACGGCACATGGAAAGCAAAAAATCCTTTCATACCTTAGATGTAGATGCAATGAAATTTGAATCCGAAATATTCGTTCGAGAAGACGAATCGAACGAAGTCTGATCATGATTCAGGAAAACAAACATTTACGCCAATAAAAACAATGTTAACAATATCGGCAAAAATATAACTTTTGAGTCGGATACAGTCCATAAGAGAAGACCAAGACGTAAACGAAGCGTAACAACAAACCTGAGTCAATCGAACAATGTCTTTCCTCTGTTCATCCACCTGAAGAATCCTTTCCACTTCCTACAAAAATAACAAACAAAACTCAAGATACAAAATGAAATACGAAGTCAAATTCCAATTACGCGGTCTCTTCTATCCTTCTGTTTCCTTTTTTGTTCTTCCTTCAACTCTAAAGATTTCTCTTTAAACCTGTGTGATATAAAAAAAATCTATTTTAAATATGCTATTTCTCTTCGTTCTTTTGTTTTGTGCCTTTCAAACTCTTCATTTTTCAAGATAAACTGTTCTAATCTATTAAAATCCACTCTGTTGTTCCACCAAAACGTCTTAGTTTTCTTCAGATGATCAAAACTACATGTAAAAGAACAAATAATGATTCGTCTTTCGTTGTAATTTGTACTTAGACCATTACTCTCCGGTCTAAGTAATGGTCTAAAACATACAAGGGGTAAACCTTTTGAGATGGTTGAGAAACGAATGGTAACAAACCGTGATACCATCTTCCGTGCCACAAAACAAATGTTTTGGAACATCTTTTTTACAAAAATAACACCAAACATTCACATCAACCTCGAACGGCTCTCCTTTGATTAAAGGCGACTTAATTGTGGCCACCGCTTCGTTAACCTTTAAACAATGGGGAGAAGAAAAACATGTAAAACACAACATAAATGTTATCATGAGTTTTGAAGCACAGGATGTGGCTATAAAAATAACCCAAAAGAGGTGAACGAATATGGCGTCTGTAACGGCACCAAAACGAAAACCACACCATTTTTGTACACCCACTGTCGTCAATCATGTTACGTTACGCCACAAATATCATTAATGTTATTTATACCTTCTCAAAACCATTAAAATCAAATTCTGAAACTCACTTTTGCCTTGAATCTTACAAGTATTTTGTCAACTTCATTTTTATGCCGTTTACAGTATACATGTTTTTTACAATCAGTGTGATTAAAACGACAAATTTCACAGAATATAAATTCACTAGAGGCTGCCATCTTGTCATCAATAAACAACATCGATACTATGAATATATCGATAACATTGCATATTTCGATATCTGTCCACCCGTGCCGTGATCCCCGTAGTAGGATTATAAAAAAGCCGCCGCTGCTAAAATTAATACATAAGTAGCCGCCGTCGTAATATTTACACATTCATCGATGTTTAATTTATTTAAAAAATGCTTCATTATTACTTCAAACATCTGATTGCATGTATTTAAATTTAAACGTTTCGTAAAATTGTGTAATTAAAATAAAGAAAAAAATTTTATTTAGAAATTCAAAATAAAACCTTTCTTAGCACATCGCCGCCGCCGATTTCTAAACTATTTAGCCGCTTTCAGCACATTTCCCCCCATACGTCGAGTATTACACATTTCGTTCATTTTAACGTTGTCTTTCTTCTTTTTGCTTGCTGTAGTTACGGTAAGTTCCACGTGTTGGAAATTATTCGTTTTCATTTATTAAAAGCGTGTTTTATACAGATATGGCGCCTGTAGCTGGAAGAGGAAAAGGAGCGACCGTGAAAGACGTTGATCCGGCGATGTTTATTCATGCTTTATCGGCTTTTCTTAAGAAGTAAGTGGATTGACACCGCCATAACTTAAAATGTTATAGATTGGACATTACCGTGATTACCTGTTTAGCTCTTTTGAAATTGGGTAGCTATGGGCGTGACGTTGAATTAATGTACCAAGATGGCGTTTTTTGTATTAGTACCTTACAAGTGAAGACGCCATATTAGTACACTTTACTTTCATTTCCAGTTTCAAGAACGTGACGACATCTTATCTTTATTTACATTTATGTTTTTAGATCTGGTAAACTGAAGGTCCCAGAATGGATAGATTGCGTAAAGACGGCCAGATACAAGGAATTGGCGCCTTTCGATCCCGATTGGTTTTACACGAGAAGTGCATCCGTCGTCCGACACATCTACTTGAGGTCTCCAGTCGGAACGAAAGCATTGTCGAAGATCTACGGAGGTTAAAATCAATTTTTCAATGCAACTGTTTTTACGTTACTTTTAACACTGAATCATATCTATCGTTTCAGGTCGCAAGAGAAACGGAGTATGTCCAGCTCATTGGTGCGGTGGTTCTGGGTCCGTAGCTAGAAAGTGTTTGCAATCTCTAGAGCAGATTAAATTGATTGAGAAACATGGAAATGGGTAACTGTTTGGTTTTTAATAGCGAATTTAAGTAATCGATTTAGGGGAACTAACTGCTTTCTCTCATTGTTTGCGATAGTGGCCGTGTTATGACCGCTCAAGGTAGACAGGATTTGGATCGGATTGCGACTCAGATCAAGAACAAAACGAGTGTCAAACTGTTTGACCCACAGCAGCCGCTTGTTATTTCAACACAATAAATCTAAAATGTATTGCAGTCAAATCTTGTAACCAGTTTGAATAAAAAGCATTCATTTCAGAAATATAACGGACGAAGACTTTTATTTTTTTCATTTTGTGCTTTTTTATTCCTTAAACTAAATTTACTCATTTACATTTAGAGTCAACTATCAAGAAATTAAAAATGTTTATTAGCTAGACCAATTATTCCGAAAGGATGTGCCATGACTTTTAGTTGGCATATAGCAAAATTTTTGGATATTAGATATTTTTTTTGTTAATTTTGTTTAACATTTTCAAATAAATTTTAACTTTATGGAGAAAAAAAGTAAAATAAACAGTAAACCAGTGGTTTTCAAAGGGTGTACCGTGAGTTTTGCAAGGTGTGCCACAATTTCTCGAGGCAAAAATTACTATGCTTGTAAGCAAAAAAAGGTTGGGAACCACTGAGCTATACTAATAATGATGACGTATTTTTGTGTCCAATAAAGTATATTACTATATTTAGTTATTTCTTAAAAGTTGTTTTCAAAATACAGACTACCCAGAATTCTATACACATTTTTACATGATCTCAACAAATAAATGTCATTCATTCTTCTAAGTAATTTATTCCTAATAAAGAGTTTACATTTTAAAATCTAAAAGAAAGAAAGAAATAACAAAAAGACAAGAGTGCTGTGTGACTAAAGGGCCCATAGCATTCTAACAGCTTGAGCTAAACCAACATCTGCATAGTTGAAATAGCAAAGACCTCCGAAGACAGCCATGGAGACGCCGTAGAGAACAGCGACCGAGATCTTCGGAATTGCCTGTCCGAAGACGGCAGGCCTTATGTAATCGACCACAATCGCTTCCAAACCCCTAAAAACATCAATGACCATAAGCGTGAAAGAATAGACGGTAAGCAATTAATAGTGACCAGTGGGCATGGGCTGTGAGAGTAAGGGCGAGGGCGTAATTGAGAGGAGCAGACGGAAACGCGATGGCCATGGGTACGAGACCCAAAAGACCGGCCGAAATAGCCTTTTCAGCTGTCCACAACTTCGAGTGGTCATGTCCGCCTGTTTAACGTAAAGGAAAACGAAAATCAGAAACATGACTGCGGCCAGGTTGAAGTATGAGACCGGAAGTGGTCGTCGATGGTCTCATTTGAAGCTGGGCTGAGCCCAAAAGAGCCGCACACGGGGCTGATTTGAAGACATTCGAACGACGGCCGCTTGAAGACACCAACAAATGGACAGCACTCACTTTGAAAATGAATACAAACCAATAATTAATTGTTAAAAATATATTTAAAACTTGAAAGAAATAGCGATTTTTCTCTTACCTCTATTAGCCAATCTTAATCCAACGATGGCTGCCATTTTCATTTGTGAAGTTACGTCATTTGCTCAATAGATGGCAGCATATACCACATTCATTCCAATTTCTAGCACATCCTAGCCAATACATAGCCTCCTATAATAATAATGTGAAGATGACTTACAACTTTTCTTGTTTTGTTGTTGTTATTCAGTCGAATGATGATGGAGTCGAACGTAGTAAGTAAGGAATTCGTTCAACAGCTGATAAAGAAGAAAGATTTGATTGAAACTGACATAAAAGAGCTTCAAGATGTACTATACAGTGTAAGAAATGGCCACAAAACATTGAGTTGTCACTTAAAATGGTTTATGAACAGCTGATTTTCGAACTCTTGATTAATTATTCTTTCTTTCAGAAGAGTAAAATTAAAAGAAACTAGAATGTGGTTTAGAAACTAGAAGGGTAACTCAATCATTTAAAGATATTTCTTTTCATGTTGTTATCTTTCAAATTCAAGAAATAAAAAATATTATCTGCGTAAAGTTGGGTCATTTTCAAAGTAACACAAAAAAGCTTATTTTAAAAGATATCAAAATGAAAATATCCTTAAGTAATTGAGCTACCCTTCTAGTTGCTAAAGGACATTCTAGTTTCTCGTTATTTTGCAAATAAAAGATAGAATAATCGGAGTTCGAGAGATATTTACATTTTAAAATCTCTGTTGGGAAGTTTAAAGCCTCTGTTTAGGCCCCACCTGTGCTCTTCCTCGTATTGAGCTATGGGCCCTGACATTTCGGTTTGTAACTAGTTCAGAATAAAATTTAAAATGTTTTTCTTCCTTTTTTCAGCAGCAAAAGAACGTTGGTTTGCACGAACCGTTGGTCGATGACGAAGGATATCCACGTAATGACGTTGATGTTTATGCTGTTAGGAATGCAAGGAACCGAATCATATGTCTGTATCAATAACATTTGATGACAGCTTTGTCAGTCGCCTAATAAGTTAAGACATCTTTCGGTTGTTTAGGTTTGCAGAACGATCACAAGGATCTGATGAAAGAAATCGAAAGATCGATTCACGAGTTGCACGCCGAAGAGCGTCGGAAGAATATAATTGGAGGAGAAGGAGCCATCGAGAGTGGATCTAAGGATGGTCAAGAAACGAGGCGAGGCAAAGGACCTCCTTTCGCAAGAGTCGATCTGGTGGTTCCAGGATCGCCGGCAAAAGATGCTGTAATCTAATAAATTCAAGTAAATTAAAGTCACACGATTGATTTAAAACATGAAAATTTCTTGTTTTAAGGGATTACAAGTTGGAGATCTGATTTTAGAGTTTGGATCGGTGAATTCCAAGAACTTTACCAGTTTGAAGAACATTGCGGATGTTGTTCAACATAGTTTAGGCGTAAGATTGATTGTTCTCTGTCTCGCGAAAGTCGTTTTCTTCATTTTAGTTTTATGATTTTGATAGAAACCGACGAGTATTACAGTTCTGAGAGGCGGTGCTGAAGTTCATTTGGGTTTGGTTCAAAAACATTGGAGTGGAAAGGGTCTCATTGGGTAAAATTAATCGGTTTCAGTTTCATTTTATACGTGAAAATTATTTCTTTGTTGTTGTTTTTTTTTGTTTCAGGTGTAAAATTGTTCCCATTGAAACGTGACTGAAGATTTGATTTTCAACAAATAATAAAAATTTTAAAGAAATTGTGTTGTTGTTTTTTTTTTTCTTATAAAAATATAAATATAATAATAAAATTTCAAGGAAATAAATATATTGAGAATTTGTTTACATCAGTGATTTCCAAAGGGTGATTGAATGTGTTAATATAATTTAATATTTTAATTTTGTAATTTTATTGTAAAAAGGTAAATGAACAAAACTTTAGTATTATGCAATTCCTTCAGGCAAAAATAAAATACTATGCCGTGAGCAAAATAAAGTGTGTGGGAAGTTGGGAACCACACTGATTTACATCATAAAATTAACAGTTTCAAGTGTCCTACTTTAGGTAGGACAAGATCTATTACTAAAATGACGTCACAATAAAACCATCGAGTGTACTGCCAAACTTAGGACACCTGAAAACTTACATAATATACAATCAGAATGTCATTATACCGGATATAAATAAAAAACCTGATATAACAAAATTTGGAAATTCCAGAGCAAACTAACGAGTAACCAAACAAACAAAAAAAAAATCTTAAATAATCAAATGAGTAAAAAAAATAAAATTCAAGTGAAAAATCTCATTAACGTAAAATGATTTTTTATTAAATTTGACTACCACCTACGTCACTGATTGACTGACGTCACAGCCGTCCTTGAATAGTATATGTTGTGACGACACTTTTTGCCGGGAAAATCCAACATGTTCAAGAGTAGTTACTGTATACTATAATAATAACAATAAAGTTACAAACAAATACAAGGTGTCATTATATTAATACACACATAGAAAGATATGCAATAGTGACACGCCCCATTGAGTTGTTGCACCTCAGACACACAAGAACAATTAATTCACTTTCTGATTCATTTTTCTTTGGAATACCAATGGGATTACACATTGTCCTATTCAACAGAATAATGATAAAAACATTTTTTTTCTTCTCTTCTTCATGTAAACATTAGTTAAACGGATCTACCGAGAAGGTTGATGGTCACCTTCTGCATTTAAGTGACCACAACTGACTGGCACAGGTCCACTTTAAATAAGTAGTCACACAATGTTTACAACAAAAGTCCACTGTGGTCATCAAGACCTACTCTTTCTTCTTCTTACACCTACCTGACTGGAGATAAATTTCTAAAAGGATTTGAATGGGGAACCATCGACCAGAAAGTCCAACTGACTCCACACTGACTGGACACCGTGAAATGTGTGCCTTCAACTGGCCTGATCGAGGTTCTGGATCCGAACCATATCCAACTCGTAGAAGTGTCATTGTGAGAGCTGATGTTCCATCGACTAGAAGAGGTAGACACCGCAATCCTCATCATCATCATCATCAACAACACCGTGGTGAAGAGGAACCACAGAGCCCATCTTCGAGTACGACACCTAGAATTAGTAGTGACACGGATTACAATATTGCATCTGTAAGTGGGCCTTCAGTATCAGGAGGTTACACCACATCGCCAACTCCTCAATGGAACCCAAATAATGAACAAAACATCTCATCTCCATGGTTACCATCTCCTCAGCTGAGTTCAGAGGAGGACCAACAAATAAGTAATTTTGGCCACTCTTCACAGTCATACCATTGGACAACATCCTCAACAGGTATTTTTAATTAATTATAGTTATTTTATTTTTTGTATTAAATATGAAATAGTACTGGAACTTTTTATTATTTTCTCTAATCTTTATCTGCTCTGTTTTAGAAACATAACCAATTTTATCCATAAGGAATTTCCCAAACTAGTGATTATACAGTTTTCAGGGTTTTCTACAAAATTGTTTATATTATACAGTATATAAATTAGAAAGAGTTAGTTAGGTGCGCCACAAACTGGAAAGATTTAATCAATAACATAACATTTGAGAGGTGGAAAAAATGAGTAGTAAAAACTAACACAAAAAAAGGGGAGTTAAGTGAGAAAGAAATAGGAAGAAGGAGGGTTTAAAAAGTGGAAATGGTTAAAAAGTTGTCAAGAGAAGCACAAAACTAATAAAAATAAACAACTCAATAAAAGTGTTTTACTATTTTGAAACTTTACTAATATTTCAGTATACCATAAATTGACTATTTTCCTGAAGTTAAAAACAGAAGGGGAATTCCAACAACAGTGTGTGTGTTTAAACCCCCCAACTATTATTTGTGTATGTATTTCTAATAATATGTGCTTTCTATGTGTGTTCTGTGTGCGTGTTTACTGTAATATTTGGGTTCTGTATGTTTGTTTTATTTTTTTTTTCCTGTTTAGGTCCTACTTATTATTGGACAATAATATTAATAACTAAAAAAATGGAAAAAAAACTAACATAAAATGTTTTATTCAATTAACCAACTAATTCATGCTTGAGTGAAACTCTTTAACTAGAAAAAAAAATTAATTGTTAAATAGGATTATAGATGCAATAACTCCAACATTTGCACGTCAACAATGGTATGACTTCATATACTGTGTGTGGCTACTGTGACTAAGTAACTTCGTTGAAACAAATTTTTAAAACGCCAAAATATATATTTTTTTTAAAAAAAATAATAAAAAGTGACGCAGCTAAATCGTTAAAAATTGAATATTTTATAAGTTGATTGTTACAACCATATCCAAATGAAGTTTTACAAAAAAAATTAACATATTTATTAAAATTTAAAACTGTTTTTATATTGTATTTTTTTTTTCTGATAGAAAATATTTTTTTAAATCTTATAAAAAAAAATAATTTAATTTTTTTTTAAATTTTCTACCAATTTATCTCATTAAATTATAAATGTTTGGCTTTCATAGTCTCTAAGGATAATTAATTTTAAGCATTAAACGGTGCCATCTAAAAATATACCAAGTAGAAATGGTGAAACCACGAAATGAAAAGAAGCCAAATAATTTTCGTGTTAATATTTTTATCCTATTCTAAGGGACCAGACAGAACATTTATTTCGTGTTATCCGATTTTTGTGTTATCTGTTTTCCCCCCTGCTAAACGATTTCTACTGCACTTTAGTAATAGGCTGGGACATTGGTTCTGATACATAATGTATATAGTTATTTTGTATGTTTTACACAAAATTCTAAATAATAAAAATTCCTACATTATTAATATAATATGTCAATAAAAACACCTTTCAACACGAGGAGAAGACATGGGTTTTCATATTACGAAAAAACTTTACATCAATAAGTGGAAATGACTATTTGATATGAGGAAGTGTCGGTAAATCCTAATCATATAAAATTAAAAGTTTCAAAATCATAACAACAAAAAAGTTAATATAAAAAGTATCACAAGTTTGGTTATAATATAATTTCATTCATTTATGTTATAGAGGTAATGCCCGAACAACAGAGACAAGGTGGACCAGGAATTTACACTGAAGTCGGCATTCCTCAACAACAACAACAACAACTTCAACCAAATTACCAACTGGAGGAACAAAGACTGTACGAGACAATGAGAGACATTCCTCCTCCTCATGCTCCTCCTCGTCCGACTCCTCCGAATATTTCAACTTCCACCGTCACTTACGAAACCTTTTTCGAACCCACCGACACCACTTCCATCACTCCTAGAATAAGAAGGACAACAGTGATCCCAGCAACGTCCAACACTGGTAGTGGAGGAGTCATACAACAGCTAGTCTTTCAAAATCAACCACAACCATCACGATCAATTCAGTACTTACCCTCCATTGGACAGTCTCGAGGACATTCTTCTACTTCTCCTTCAACGTACGAAGGCCATTTTCAGGAAGAACCTTTGATGAACCAAAGCATATCATCAACATCTGGACAGAGTCCGGAACCGAGTACTCAACACTCGTCTTCGACAATGTTACGGTCATCCGTTGTCATTGATCCTACAGCTCTTCATCAACCAGATTCGGATGGAGATCTGTACGTTCAAATCAGAAATAAGCAAAGTGACTAATTTTTATTTGCCATTTTTTATGAAAAGAAATGAATAATTATATTAATATTTTAATTTCCAATCATATACGTTTAAAAAAATCAGCTTTTCATAAAACATGTTCATTTTAAATAAAAATTAGTCTCTGTTTTTTTAAAAATAAATTTTAAACAATTAATATTTAATAAATTTAATTAAAGGCCACTGCACATTGCTGTTGCCAAAGAGAACGAACAAGAGGTGGCCCATTTGATCCACATGATGACCGCATCTCAACACAGATCGTCACTGGACGTTTACAATAAACTCAAACAGGTATATTGCAAAATAAAAAACCTACTAGAAAAATATTTTGCAAAGAAACTAGAAAGTTCTTCATATTTTTTTTCTCTCTCTCTCTCTCTGCCAACAGACACCACTCCATGTGGCCATCATGACCGGTCACTTGGGTATTATCCAAAGACTGGTAGCAGCCGGTTCTTCTCCATCTATTCCAGATCGTCACGGCAACACAGCCATGCATTTAGCAGTCCGACTATCTTCCATGGACTGCATCAACATTCTTCTTAACAGTCTAACGTCCAACGCAATCCTCCATCAACAAAATTACAATGGATACACACCACTACATTTGGCAGTGTTCAGAGGAAATGTGGACCTCATTGAACTATTGATATCCAAAGGGGCCAACTGCAACACCACGGTTAGTTTTTAGTCTTGGTTGTTACCTTTTGCGAAGTGTTGCAGTGTTGCTGGGCCACAGTTCAGAAGTGTATATTAATCTTTATTTAAATAACAGCCACCTATTTATATCCGCAAATTTATGAATAATTGCAGATACACCTGTACAGTGTTTCTTTATGTAATTATATGTAGCAGTGATACAAAATTAAGGAACACTGCAACACCCATGGGGCGGAATATGCAAGACATTTTTATTAATTTTGTTATGTCATTACCTGTTTCAGGATGGTACAAGTGGAAGAACTCCACTGTTTCACGCCGTACTCAATGGACACGAGGATGTTGTTCGTAAACTCATTAGCCTCGGAGCCAGCGTCAATATGCCAAATTATGCCGGTGTTACTCCTCTAGTTGTGGCTACCGACAGAAGACTGAAAAACATCACAAGTCTACTTATATCGAGGGGAGGAACAATAGTTGCACGAGATGATACCTGAATCAATTTTTAAAAAAAAAAAAATAACGTTGTTGTGTTCACTCTCAATTGAATGCATTTGTACACCTTTCTAGTCTTTTTTTTAATTATTTTTTACACGGCACTGTTGATCTTTTTTTTCTTTCGTCTGATTATATTTAATTATATTTATCCGTTTTGTTGCGTGTTCGCTTTTCATTAGTTTTCAAATTCAGTAGTTTCATTTTAATTAACTAATGTGTTCATCTTGTGTGGTGTACTAATGTGACTTTCATTTGATAAAAAATATTACTGTTAAAAGGACACAATTTCTTAGTTTGTTATTTCTTGTGAGTTAGTTATAAAGTAAACGTAATAGACAAGTGCCATTACTAAATGAATACCTTGATCAAGTATTATTGCAATGAGAGAAAGAATATATATGTTATTAATTTTTTTAAGAAATATCCAATCAATAAATTGGTAAACCTATTTCAATATAAACCCCTGCTGAGACATTCTTAGAAGTTATTATAGAAATCGCAAATCAATTTAACCATGAAGTTCTTGTGCATCATTTTTGTTTTAGGATTAAACTTCAATTCAACAGTATTTAGTTTGGAATTTCAAAATATACAAACTAATTTCATTCTAGATTTCATCAAGTATTGGAATATAAAAAATCCGAAAGTATTTTTACAAGATGGTAAGTATTTGTACAAAGTATGGCAAAGTACAAGTATGGAAAAATTAATAGTAACTCATTCCAGCTAAATTTCAATAATTTATGTCATTATTTCATGGAAATGTTCATTGAAATCAAAAAGTATATACATGTAAATTTTAGACAAAACTGACAAATTTTTACATGATAATAATCTTAACACTCGTATATGTACTTTTTGATTTTAATAAAGATTTTCATGAACTACTAATAATATAAATTGATACAATTTACCCGTAAAGAACAAAAAAGTGTAAAATTACATTTTAGTTGCTATTTATTTTTCCATTACTGTATATTATATTTGGAATTTTAGGTATAATGTATTGAAATTTCTAATTTGGAACAAAGACTTCAAAACGTCGATGAGCTTTTGGAAGACATTGTCTTCAATGAACATTCAAGCTATCGTAAGATCTCAGATTAACGAAATGGACAAATTCATCGATATAATATATATCGACGACAGAAACAAACACATTTTTGTATCTGGAAACAACACTCTTATTCGAGTGTTTCTAAAAACCGTGAGTTGGTTCAATAAAGTTTACTAATTACTGTAATTTAAAATATGGTAAACAAAAAAATACAACAAACAAATGGCCAAACAATGGCACCTACAATTATTGCAGAACTATAACAATGTAATGCAAGGTCCTGGTCCAAAGTATTTCTTAGGGGCCCCTCAGTGTTACTTTTCTGCTTCTTTTTTAATTGTTTTGGCACTTTAAACATAATTAAAAATTTCAATTGTTTGTGATGTAATTTCAATTTGAAATTTCTAACTTTTAATGATTAGAAAATTGTGTATTATAAAAATGGTTACAAAAAAAACAGTTTACATTATTTACTAGATTCTAAAATGTTTTAAAAAACTAAATTTTTATTGTCCATTTTTACGTACTAGTATTATCATATTATATATTGGCCCCTTCCTGGAAAGGCCTTGGTCTTGAGGACCAGCAAAACCAATTATACTTACAGCCCTGAATTATTGTTTTTGTTGAATATTCAAATTACAATATATTTCCCATTTATCCTTTGACTTATTATAGAAATTGTTTATTGAAGCATATTTTAAAAGTTGCATTTTGTTTACCGTATGTAATTAAGTCAGTGCCATAAGCAAAAGAAATGCATTGGTGCATAAAATGACCTCGCTCACTAAAACTAAAACATTTATTTTTATTTTTATAATTTAATAAAAAGGCATTATTACACACATTCCTTCATTACCACAGTACACTTGTCATGTTTTGCCACGATTGCATTAATTTTACATTTTATGTCGAGAACTGTCACGACATACTCGGCGATGTCATCATTGCAATTCCAAAAGAGGTGTTAATTAAAAATACATTTTTTAGTTGGATCGTTTCGTCTACATTAAACTCTTTTGTATATTTTATTGCAAAGAATATGGCGAAGAAATATCTACTCTACGGACTAACATACAATTACAGAGACCAAGGCTATGAACAAATACTAATCGGTTACTGGAACACTTCAGATGGTATTCATTTAATAAGGAATATGCCCAACGAGTTGCAGACTTTGCGATTTCATGGTGCAACATTGAGAATATTAGTGACACCGGTAGAAATAAATGACAAATGTCACTTTCAAAACTAGATTTGATTTAAAAGTATTTTCATGTTCTATTTTTCAAAATAAACTTTTTATAGAGCAAAATTTAAAAAAAAACTATAGTATTTATTGTCTACTTAAAATTGGGTTATTTTCAAAGTGACATAAAAAAGCTTATTTTAAAATAGATTCTATATCAACATGAAACTACCCTGCAAACCAGCTTAAATCAATATATTTTAACGTTTCTAAACTGTAATTTGTTTTCTAATATCAATTTAAAATTATAATTTAAAAAATTAAATAATAAGAATTGTAATAAACATTTTCAAATACGACTAAACAATATAATTTTTATAATAAAATCAATAACTATTATTTGAATAATAATTTTAAAATAAATCATTCAAAAATGATAAACTAATGTAAAGAATAAATTTAACAAGTTCAATCTGATTTTAAAACGATTTCCTAAATAATATGAAAGTTATGATTATTGTCTTTTAGATGGCACCTTATGTTTATGAATATGAAGACCCAACTGGAAAGTCAATGCCCAATGGCTCTATGGGAAAAACTCTGGACATCCTTAGTAAACATCTCGATTTTAGGTTTGAAAGAGTCTAAAAAAAATTAAAAACATTAGTAAACAAATGAAATTTTTCTATTAAGGTACAATGTAAGTGCTTCGAAATTTAAAAGATTTGGCGAAAAAACCAAAGATGGAAATTATACACAATCGCTTGGAGAATTTTTGAACGAAGTTAAGTTTCATAAACACAATTTAAACACCATTTCATTTAATAAATTTTATACGACAGAAATTCGATATAGGTCTTAGTATTTACTCGATGACACGGAGTCGTATTACGAGCTTCGATTTTACGAGGGTCGTCAGCTACAGAGAACTTGCTTTTGCGTTTCCAAATTCTAACAATAACGAAAACTCATGGAAACTTTCTCTTAATCCTTTTTCGAAAAATCTTTGGAAAGTTTTGGCATTTTCCGGCTTATTGTTCTCATTACTACATTTCGGTTTGGCATGGTTTGAATCCAAATGTCCAACTCCAATAAATGGTATTTATTGATCTACTTTGTACATAACTAAAATATAATTGTACTAATTTTTAATTTTATTTAAAGGAGTGAAAAGAAATTCAACGAAAATCTTCTTGATAACATTCTCTATTCTTTACTTCACGGCTTACTCCTTTTACAATGCAAATCTCGTGTCCTCGTTGACAGTGGACAAAAGTGAAAAAATTAAAACATTGGATCAACTGGCACAATCAAATTATGCAGTTGGATTTCCTGGAAACACAAGTCTTGTGGAAACCCTTAAGGTTCCAATTAATTACGAAATCGTGAAAAAAAAATACTGGGTTATTTGTTTAAAACGCAATAAAATTATGCAAATTTTAATAATTTAATTATGATGGTATTATGGCAGTAGTTTCACTTACCTTAAAACTAGTTTTAAAAAAAGTTGCTAACTACATGTATATTAAGTGCTTAAAATACTATTAATCTAAAAATAAATCTGAATTCTAATTAAATATATAAAAAACTAACATTTTAATATATTGTGCAATATTTTTAAAAAGTAGTTAAATAATTTAAACATACATGTATATGATTATTTTAACTAGTTTCAACTTCCAAATAAAAGGAAATTGATTTCATTTGCATTGGCGAGCTTAGAGTAAAAATCGACTCGAAAGACTCGTGGATTTCCCAATATGTATAGAACCCCGACCCCTTTTTACTTTTTATAATAATGAATATTTCACTTGCTTCGATTATTTTTATTTTTGCCTGCAATAAACGTGTCCACTTTCGTACTTTACGTTATTTTGCACTTTTTTAGCGAGTGTGTGTAGCAAGCAAAAGAAACTTTTCACCAAATTTTATGTGATTAATTTCCAATTAAATTTATCAACTCTTATATAGCCAATACTATTTTTATATCAGAATTCAGTGCACTAAGCAAATTAAATTTTTTAAATTATTTTTCAAGTATTTTCTTTGTTTCCTTCACTTACTGTCATTTAACTTTTTTCATAATTTTTGGGGCCAGTTGAGCGCTCCTGAGGCATTTTTAGAGCTTTTAAAGCATTTAAATATTTTTTTGACTTTTGGCCGTTTTTGGAAAAAAAGGCAAAGAGTCTTGGCTTTTGACCCATTTTTTCGAATTTTAAAAATTGTTGAATCCTTGTACTTTTAACCGCCACAAACACCTAAACAAAATTTTAAAATTAAAATAAAATTTGCATAATTTTCTTGCTTCTGATTGAATGGGTTCGTTTTAAAACGGATAACTAACATAAAGTAGTTCAGAGATCTGTTTATTTAAAGGTTTCGAATGACCCATCTCTGAAGGCCATCTACAGAAACCAACTGGTGATGATGTGGGAAGATTCGGAACATGAAGTATTACGAAGAGTATGCTATAAGGAGGGAAACTTCGTCAGCTTGTCACCAATTGACAGTATCAAGACCTACATCAAAACTATTACCAATTGCTCATTGTACTACGTCAAACAGACCGTTTTTGTAGACAGCCATCATTTAATAACACAAAAGGACCATGTTCTAAGCAAGAGACTTACAAATGTGTAAGATACACTCAACGTCAGAGATGACAACGAATGTCACTGATAAATTTTCTTTAATAACCTTTTCTTACAGACTAATAAAACTTGACGAAGGTGGTATTTTGGACCACTTAAATCCAAGTTATGCATTCAAACAGTGGGATGACACGAAATACAAAAGACAAAATAAAGACGGTTTGATCGTGATAAACATTTACCACTTGACAGTACCTTTCGGGATATTGATTGCCGGCTCAACATTTTCCATCCTGGCACTCATTTTTGAAATGGTTGCTTATAAATACCACAAATATATAAAAAGCCCATCACGCTAATGCATTCCGAATAACTTCAGTACGCATTTCGTCAAAGAATTTCGACAACTTGTTCAAAATATTTTGAGAAACCAAATAATCTTTTGTTTTTCTTAACGAATTAAGAAAATAATGAAAATGTTGTTCACGATCAATAAAAATAGAAAAATTTCAAAATACTTCTTAATAAAATTCTTGTCATTTTTATTTGTGCCGTCATGAAACTGTTGCTTTTCTGTTTCGTTCTCGTCGCAGCTAAAGCTACAAACATTTCAATAGAATCCAACATTAACAAATTCATAATGGACTATGTCAAATTCTGGAACATAAAGCATCCAAAATTATTTCTTTCACTTGGTTTGCTTATTAATATTGTTATTATGCAACTAATTAAATCTTTTTTTCCTTTTTAGAAAGATGGTATAAATTATAATTTGTTCGAATTTATTTTACAGGATCAGGAATTACACACTTCAGAGAACTTTTCTTACAACTTTCTTCTGCTTCTATGCCAGCAATTATAAGAACGCGGTTCAACGAAAACACATTCGTTAAAATCGTCAATCGAGATAATGCCAAGACTCACGCTTTCGTCTACGGAAACTTTACCATTGTTAACGCATTCCTCGAAGTGGTAATTAATAATTATTAATTGACATCCGTAATGTATAAATTTACAAAAAAACTTTATAAAAAACTGCTTTTTTTGTCAAAGGCTCTGATGCAAAGATTTCTTAGAAGACACAGTACTCTAGTTCTCGTATGTAACAACTGTGTCGATCTGACGTTTCAAGTTACAAAGCCACACGACATTCTCGGAGATATAGTCATTGGAATTCCCGCACAAATTGTACAAATTATAAATATCTATAGCTGTGTTCACACAGAATGCAACAAGTAGAGTATGTTATAGTAGTATGTATGTAGATGTATGTTGCATTATGTCTCCAGTTCTTTCCATAAAGATGAAAAGGAAACATTGTGTCCGCAAATTGGAAACATGTTTCTGCCACAGCAACAAGTTGCACCTTGGTCTCACAGTTTCCACATAGGGGCATCAAATGCTTGTCGATCTGTAAAAATGAATGTCAAAAAGGCGCGACTAGTAGAGACCATCCAAGCATTATAGAAACATCCTGCCATTACTGCATTTTAAGTTTAAAGTTCAAAATGTTTGTTTGGAATAATTTACTCACAATTTTAGACTTAACATTTTTAAGCAAATAATCGACGGCTCTTGTCCTAAACCAACTTCAAGTAAACTGTGCATGGTATTATGATCGACTAGCGGAGACCAATCTGTTACTGATCTTTTGTTTCTAGGGTGTTAACACAATGAAACTTAATTGTAGGGGATTTTATGAATGAAAACCAACTTGTTTTAAAACTGTATTTCGTATGCTGCGACTGTCAAAGGTCTTTCTTTATGGCTGCTTCCAGAGTATTTTTTCAAATTCCAATAAGAAAAACGCAACAAGAAACGTTTAGAAACATGCGTCAACAATATGGTACTTTGTTGACAAAACGTCTCCACTTGCTGCAGTCTGTGTTCACGGCTTTTAATATCCTATAATGACTTTGTTCTGCTGAAACTATTGTTATGACAGTCAAACGAACACCACGAAATATCACTGCACGGACTCACCTTTGAGTATAAAACTCGAACATACAACAGAGTCTTCCTCGGCCATTGGAATTCAAATAATGGTCTACAAATGACCAGATACAAACCAAATGGATTCAACAATTTTCGTTTTCATGGAGCAACACTTCAGATTTTAACCAACAAGGTACTGATTAACATAAAAAGGAATAAAACATAAAACAATAAGTTTAAGTGAATTTTTCAGCTGGAGCCATACATTGACACATACACAGATCCAACTGGAGAATCCTTGCCAGAAGGTCCGCTGGGCCACATTCTTGATATTCTCAGTAAACATCTCAACTTCACGTAAGTATAATCCTTAAGTGTTGACGAGAAAAAAAAACTTCGTCAAATTATGAGATCTTCAAAACAAGTTTCAGAATAACTGACGGTGGATACCAAAACTATGGAACTTTATTGGGCATGGGTAATTTATCAACGCTACTTGGACATTTTCTAGAGAAGGTAAAATGAAACTTGTTAAACATTGTTGAAAGCGACATTAATTACTACATTACAGAATTACGACCTGGCTATCGGAATCTTCTCGATGACACCGAATAGATTCACATTTTTCGACTTCACATCACCGATTTTGTTGGGAGACATCACAATCGCACTTCACACTCCTACAAATCGCAATAACAAAGCCTGGAAATTCATACTTACACCATTCTCGAACGGGTTGTGGATCACTTTACTCGGTGTTCTAATAGGAATAGGAATTGTCTTTTATACAACACAAAAATGGGGACATCTTCAAGACAATACATTAGTTCAAAGATATTCCTTGGAACATTTACAAGGCACAAACAATTAATTTCAAATCATTTTTCAGCATTAAGATGTTTTAGAAACTGGTTATTCAACGTTTCAGAAGAAAATGAAAGTTAGAAACTAGAATGGCAGCTGAATCATTTAAGGGTCTTTTGGAATAAACTTTAAGAGACAAAAATATAAAATATCATATTGTTTAAGTTGGGTCATTTCCAAACTCCCTCCCATAAAATTTTTAAAAATAAAATGAACAACACAAAAGTACGTTTTAAATGATCGAGTTACCCTTCCAGTTTCTAAAACCTTTTTAAGTTTCTCTTAATTTTGCTCCTGAAAGGATTTTGCAGAGTTCAAGGCATTTACTTTGAAACCACCTTAACACATCAGAAATTTTGTTAACAGAATCTTTCAAAACTTACCAAACTCCAAATTCTACAAGAATCGTAATCACTACGGCCTGTATGTTGTGGTTTGTAATTTACATGACATACAATGGATTATTGATGTCCTCTTTGGCCATTGACACAAATGAGGTCTTAAAGACAATGGATGAATTAGTTAATTCAGATTATATCATCGATATGGAGAAAGGCAACAGCATAGAAGAAATAATAGAAGTTTGTACAATTAAGATAATCATTTGGGCTCGGATTTTTACGCAATTGTTTCACAATTTATGGCCCAAGTGCCAGTTGTGAAGTAACCATCATCATTAGAACAACTGCAATTATGCTTTTTTCTATAATTGAAAAGACTAGTTAGAGGCTAGATGTTTGGTTAATATAATTTGTCGACTAGAGTTCTAGCCTCTAACCAATGTTTTTGAATGAAAAAAAGAAAAACAATTGCTGGTTGTTCTGTTACTGTAAAATTGGTAATTGGGCCACAGACTGAAAAACATTTGCTTGATATTGCATAGAAATCCGAGAGCTAATGATTACAATTAACTATATATTCGATACTAATTCTCAATTACTTTCTTTTTTTACACAGGATTCAAAAAATCCCGCCCTCAAGTCAATCTATAAACGGATCGGTTATAACGATCTTCATACAGGAACCATTAGAACATGCACAGAACCAAATTATGGGTTCATTTCATCTATTGCGAGAATAAAACATCACACAATAAACTTAAGCAGCTGTAACCTGTATTTCATATGGGACTTTGCATATGTTGATAGATATCATTTCATGACTCAGAAAAATCGTGTTCTAAGCAAAAGACTCTCAAATGTGTAAGTTTTAAACATGAAAATAAACATTAATAAAAAAAAAATAATCGAAAATTAACGTTCACTTTCAGTCTTACCAGACTCAACGAAGGTGGTATTCAAAAACGCATCGAAAACCATTATGGACTGGCCGACAACATTATACACAAGAAGGACAAGAAGCCTAACTATGTGATACAAATTACTCACTTTCTTGTACCGATATGTGCACTGAGCATCGGTATTCTCGTATCAATTTTGACCGTTATCGTAGAAATAGCAATTGCACGATTCTTTCACTTTCAAAATTCACAATATCACAAAACAGTTCCATATCGACATGTTTTATGAACATTTGAACTGCGTAATCTGCGTTTCAGAAGAGAAACACTAAAGAGAAATTGACATAGTTTTAGAAACTAGAACAATACTAGAATTCTATAGTGTTTTCATGTTGATATCTTTCTGTTTGCACCTGAAAGACAGAAATAACCAGAGTTCAACAAGCGTTAAAACACTTTAAACCTCTTCATTTTCAATTCTCATATGAATTATTAACTGTTTTGTACATGTTGGGGGATGTCTGAAATTGCTGAAATTTATTCTAAATTTACAGAAACTTTTAGTTTATTGCCTGTCATAAAATGTTTACAAAAACAAAAACAAAAAAGAGAAAAAAAAAAGAAACCAGCAAGAAGAATGAACAAGGTAAATGATGGATGCCAAACACACAACACACACAAATTCATTAAACAAACGGTTTTAAACCTATCCATACAGAATACATTATTTCCCTTTTTTGCAAACTAAAATAATGATAGAACACTTTAAAGAAAAAGCAGCACCCCAGAATGTGTTTGAAACCATTTTTTTTTTTTACATTCTTAAGACAAACAATTATTATTCAATAAACACAGTAAATTCATTGTATTATGCTCTCAACTAAAAGAGCCACAAATGGACACCTTCCGCCCCCGCCCCCCTTTCTCACTTTGCACTTCAACATTAAAAAACCATTTAGAACTTTTTTTTAAGTAGACAATTTTAACAAACAAAAATGGCTATTCAGCATAATAGAAAAAGAATGAAGAAATTTTTTTCATTTGTATAAGAAACTGGCAGCAGTAGCAAATTGGATAATGGGGATGGATGTCATAAAATGGTGCATGTGTGTACGAAAAAAAAAACATATATATACTATATAAAAGCCCAAAGAAAAATATTTAAATAGTGCCCAAGAGAAAGAAAAAAGGGGTAAAGGGAACAGATGTGAATTGAATTTGCAACGATTCTTTGCAAATATTTGTAGAAAACAAAAACATAATTAAATAAATAATCCACAAGAAGTAAAAAAAAAACATGTCTCGTAGTAACTATCTATGTAGAAGAACTGTCAAATAGCATTTTGGTCGTGATCGAAGATTACCAAACATCTTTTAATTTATAATTTAAACCAACAAATGCAATCAATCAATCGATCGATCGGCACCAAATGTCAATTCGGGTATTTTGTTTGTTTTTCTAAAACTTCAAAAAGGCAGTAAAAAGGCAACCATGGTTAATATGTACTTTGAACATCTGTCCAACTATTGTATTATTTTGAAGACTAAACATTGCAAGAAGTTTGAATAATTAATATAAATGTCTAACGAGAAAGAGAGAAAGAGAAAAAAGAGAAAAACAACAAAAGAAATGGACTAGAAAAAAGATGCCAAAAAAAATGGCAGAAAGAAAATAAAAAGACACCCAAAAAAGCCTAAGACTATAATATTATTATTATATATATATTTCAGTAGAACAAGTGATTTTGTATGAAGTGCATATCAATAACAGATCAATGATCAGTCCACTTTTGCTATATAACTAAACAGCCATATACAGAAGAGAAAAAAAGTTGTCATTATTCCTTCCCAACATGGGAACGAAGTAGGGAGAAAAAAACATGATTTAACTATTATTTCTAATTAACTTTTTTGTGGTCCTTCCAAATTAAACAACATTCAAAACCAAATATATATTTTTTTTGTATAACAAGAAGTTTTTTTTGACAGGTTTAATAATAAATCTGTGATTAACTTAACAGCAGTTGGCTAATTCGTCCAATTCTAAACAAAAAACATTTTTCTTCCTCCTAACCCTAAACAATTAAAAATTATATTCCTTCCAATTTAGTTACGTTTTTTAAACAACCAATATTGTTTTTTTTTTGCTCTAAAAAATAATTATAATATAACTAGCTAGAGATTGCACCGGTACAATATTTTTTTTTTGTTTAAAATAATTAACAATCACAGACAAGGTGAGGTGTTTCTAAAAATTTGTGTTTCTTTTTGTTTTTCTTGTAGAAGTCATGAGTTTGGAACAAAAACACCCCCTTTGTGAGAGGGTAGAGAGAAAGAGAGAGAGAGAAAGCACTTTGTGACGTTGACCAGCTTCATTAATTATATTATTATAAAAATCAAAGATGAAGGGAAGTTACGAGGTGGGGGAAATTAAAAAAATTAATATTTAGCTGCTCACGATTCAATAAAATTAAATACTCGAACATATTTTCTCTCTCGAATTAAATAAGGAAGCCGTCCTCAAAAAAAAATGATGATCAATAATAATTCTCAACAGACAAACTTCTTAACAACAATTAAAATTATAAAATACTCCAAAATCTGGTTTGTCTCTCAAAGAGGTGCATTTTTTTTTTGTATGTGTTGTGTGCAAGTGTTTCAGATATACCGTTATATCGGAAATTCCTTCGATTAACAGCCACTTAGCCTCTATGCAGGAGATTGTACAGCTTTTTAGCCTTATTTCGCGCCTTTGGCGCAATCATATATACAGTATCAACTCCACAACCTTAGCTTGGAGGCTATCATAGCTCCTAATCGAAATAAGTTCCTCCAAACCTTCTAAGTCAATGAATAGTCAGTAGCATAACTGTTCACTTGACTTTTGATCACAACGCTTAAACGCCAACACACATTAAAGATATAATAATCACAACTTTTGCATATTAAGTTATTTTCATTACGTACATATGCTACAAGAAAAAGAGTACGGAGGCCGCGCGCTCGCGCACGCACACACACACACATTGTACCCACGAATATAATTACGTAGCCGACGCTTTCTTTTATATATAAACGTAAAAGCCGTCAACGTCTTGTACTTTTCGGAGTTATAAAAAAAAAATATATATATATATATATATATATATATATATATATATATATATATATATATATATATATATCTTTTTAATGGACGTGACCTCAACATAATCTCGGAAGAAATTAAAATAGAGAAACTACTCTCACTTTCTGCTTCTCATCTTCAAAAAACACAAACCAAATTCAACAACCGGATTCCACATTTTAAATCACAGATCAAATTAACTGCGATGAGCAAGTTACTTTAAGGCTTGCAAGAAAAGAAAATATAACGACGCTGCATTTATGACGACGCATTTATACCTGCACCATCATAAGACGCTTGTTAAGTCACTGGGATTGATGTAAAATTTAGAATTGTGACATTTAGTCTGATATCAATAGTTTAAACAAAAAGATTCTTGAATTCTTTTGTTATTATCCCTTCTTTTATCAGACAAAATGACAATCCTAAATTTTTCGTCAATCCCTATGACGTTACAAGCTTCTTCAAAGGATGAGGCAAGTAATACTTCAGTATTTAGATTTCGCTCTTCTATCAACTGCTCAAGCGTCCAGAACAAGAACGAACTCGAAAAAGACTATGTGATTGATAAATTTAAATTTCGTCGTCACATCCTAATATTTTCTTTTCTTGCAAGGACTACTACAATACAAAATCCAACAGAAATTCAATTTCTGTCGGCCAACAAATTTTCCACTGGGTTTTCTTCCTAAAATCAGAAGTAACCGGAAATTAACACTCAATCACAGTTCTCGCTCTCTCTCCACCAATAGTAAAAATAACCACTTGAATCGTTAATAAAGCGAAAGGAGGAGAAGAAGGGTAAAAAAACACCAACTTTGTAATAACATTTCGTACAAATACGAAGGAAGATGAGTTCTACGTAAAACTGTTAGCATCTTCTAACCCTCCATTTTTTATATATATATATATAATATATACACAAAAAACCCCAAAACTTCTAACAATCTTGTTTGCACGTTCTAATAATAATACCACTCAAACCTTCCATATATTTATACCATAAGTGGGATAACCATTAATAATATAGTTATAGTAATTAATAGCAAATGACGATACAAAAAAATTCTCCAATTTTTTTTGTCTCCACTTTCGAAGTTTTAAAAAAAATTCATAATTATGTAAGAAACATGTTAATTAATAAGTGAGGTTGTTTGGTGGGAAAATAATGTTTTTCTTTAAGATGGGGACGTATAAATTCTATCCACAAATGGGACCTTTTGTAAAATTAAAAAAAATTCACCCCTTTCCAAAGAAAAACACGTTAAAATTATGCAATTCCTTCTTATAACAACAAAAAAAAAATTTGAGAAGAAAAGAAGTTCCTGATCGATATACGAGAAAGTCGAGCAAAACAAAAAGAAATGAAAAATGTTTTTCTCCTTCACTTCACTTTGTCCGAAAAGATCAGGTACAAATGGGAAATTAACACGAGGGACGACGACACAAGACGACAACGATGATGATTTAAAAAAAAAAAAAGATTTCCACGAGTTCCGTCTTTTTCTTTCGTCTCTCCTCTCACGCACAGAACGGCAATAAATGAATCGGAAAAGAGAGAAAGAGAGAGGATACAAATACCGACGTAGATCCGGATACGATTTCCTTTAAAAGAGGATTCTTCGGATTGTGTTTGATTCCTTAGGCACTTCCTCCCGCTCCCGGGTTCTTAACATCATCGTTCGCTTCTTCTCCATCATTTTGATTATTCCCACTGAGAGGAAAAAAATGTAAAACATCAAAATCTAATCATTTTAATTATTTGCGTTTAAAGTATAAATATCCCCTAAACTCTTGACTATTTTTGTCTCTCAGAAGCAAAACTAAGAGGAATTTAAAATTGTTTAATGTCGGCCCTAAACGCATCGTTTAACTGCGCAATATTTAACTGTCCATGTCTATCGTCGCAAGTATACTTGAGCATGTAGGGTGAGGAAACTGCCCCTTTTTACTAGGAATGATTTTGCAAGTCTTGGATCTGAGTGGTAGACATGTGCAGATGCATTGCGCAGTTAAACGTTACATCTAGAGCAGGCCTTAGAATCTAGAAAGGTAGCTCAATCACTTAACGTTAATTTCATCTTGATGTCGTTTAAAATGAGCTTTTTATGTCCTTTGAAAATGACACAACCTTTTAACAATAAAAACATAAAAATACTACCACCATTCTAGTTTCTAACAAAGTTTAGTTTCTCTATATTGTTACTTGTGAAACACAATCATCAAGAGTACAATTATTTTTAAATAAGCTTTTTAAGTGCGTTTGAAAACGACCCAACTTTAAGCAGGCAAGTTTTTTTTTTAAAAAAAGTCCATTTTGAAAGATATCATAAAATACTACTATAATTGATTCAGCTACCGTTCTAGTTACTAACACACTTCAATTTCTTATTGAAGGTGGTTATGAAGTGTAAACGGCTCTTAAACTCTGGTTATTTTATTTTTCAGAAACAAAATTAAACTGCACTTTGGAAATGTTTTAGAAACTAGAATGGGCAACTCAATCAAAATAAGCTTTTTATGTCAGCTATGAAAAACAATTCAACTTTACTCGTAGCGTCCTTTTAAAAATTTTTTTTTGAAAGAAATGAAAAACATTAAGTGATTCGGCCATCCGTTCTAGTTTCTAGCACACTTAATTTCTCCCGAAACATAAAATAATCAAAATTCAAAAATCAGCTGCTCATAATACGTCTTAAATAGTCATAAACCTTGACATTCGTTCTTCGCATACTTCGGCCAAGGCAACCAGTTTAAAATTATCAACGACTGAAGCATCGACAGAAGACGCATCTAGAGAAGAAAGAAGGAAAAAAAAAAACAGTCGTCATAAAAACAAACCCATCTCTAAAACGTCATTAGTTTAAAGTTACTAGAGTTGGAAGGATCCAAGTGTGAGATGGAACGCTTCCGAGGTTTGCGCTTTTGACTTCCAACGGGTGTTGACGTTTCGCCATGTGATTCGGAGCTACTTCCTCCACCTCCTCCTCCTCCGTATGAATCCGTAGCATCGTAAGAACTATCGTCAGACTGAGATACATCCAAACTACCGCCATCTACAAGAAACCAAGTGACTGCATTAAAATACTCGTTTGTACTTTGAGCAAATCCTTGGAGTTAAACCTTTCTTTCCGTTTTGTTCGTCCTTCGATGGATAGAAAGAGGATTTACGACTTATTCCGGGACTAGAAGAACCCTGTCGCCTTTGTTTCCTCTTGTCCAAAGCTTCTATGTTGCATTCCGGCAAAGCGGCAATGTGAACGTCGAGATCGAAATCACTTTGAAACAATGTCCCCATTAGAAAAAAAGAACTAAATATGAACTAAGGATGCCCAGCTTCCAATTTGATTAATCGATTTTTGGGTTACGATTAATCGTTTAAATGGAATCCATTAAAAAAGCACCGTGTGGAATTTCCAGTATTTTTTTTAGGTATCGAAATCGAACCATCTGATAACATCCACAAGAATCAATTTATCAATGACTTTGGGCCATCCCTACTATAAACCTGCATTTATAGATTGCATTCCGTTATTCATTTCTCCCTGATTTGCGTTTCACTTTCAACACAACTCACAGAAGAGATTAGCACAGTAAGAATTTAACAAAAATCATCAATATACCCAGTTTTGAATCGTTTTCTTGGACGATCTTTGTCACCAGACATCTTTGAATCAGGTGACAACCGTTGATCGTAATCCTCTTTAGATTCTCCGCTTTCTTCAAATGGAGAAAAACTACTGAAAATAAAAGAAACAAGAAAAACGGTCATTTAATAATTTATTTTGACATCATAACAATAACAAATAAACAAAATGGTCCCTCACTCGGATTTTGGGGCCTTTTGCAATTGGTCGGACTTCCGACTGCCGAAACTTTCGGACGAATCGGAGTTATTTCTCGCCCTTACTACAGAACCCGTGCTGCTACAGCCAGCAATGGAGCCGGAAGGAGGAGGCGTCGTCGACATCTTCTCTTCGAATCGCCCCAGTCGATCATCTCCGACCGTGACGAACGTCTTAGAATTGGAACTGCTCAGCTTCCTTTCTTTAGCCGGCAGAATAATACCCTCGGACACCATCGCCCGATAACGTTTCCCTTTACAAGAACGTTGAGACTTACGAGGAGAAGAATCGTCGGCATCTGAGAACGAGCCGCCACCGTCGCTCCTCGAATCCAACGCACCGGGAGAATGCCTCGAAGAATCACCGCCCCCACTCCCCACACCTCTAATTCCTTTCGCCTTTTTCAAAGGCAATGAAAGACAAGTCCTATCTCCACTTTTGTCTCCACCGACGCGTGCTCCACCTCCTCCTCGACCCCCACCACCTCCATCTAAGTAAGACTGAATCCCTTTCGGAAGTCTCGAACTTGGAAACGGAGGTTTAAGCAAACCGCCAGCTCCACTTTTCTCATCGTCACGACACAAAGTGTCCACAATACAATCGATGAGCTCTTGGTGGCTCGTTGTTATCGTCTTTTCCGTACAAAGATCGAGAGGCTGATCTTCACCACTCGATCCTCGTCCAGGAGACCTACCCACGTCCTGTCCCGTAGGTGACGACGAGAACAGATTGAGATTCACTTTCCCACCTGTAGCCGCCAGGTTCGCCCTCATCGCACTCGCCATCAGTCTTCCGAAGTCGGTTAAACCGTAATCTGCATTTGGAACCTGAGTCGTAGCAAGTGGAGGAGCCAAAGACGAAGAGGAGGTACCCATAGAAGAAGACGAATTTGTACACACGATACCGTTGCTGTTTCCTAATGAATGTCCGTTGATCACGATCGAAGTGTTGTTTGCGTTTGGTGGCCCACCTCTCAATTCGTGAGAACACATCTGAAAAAGAACACATTTACACCTTCATTAGAACATTTAAATTAAGCTGGATTCAACGTACAAACTCCCCTTGAACTCTAGTTATTCTGTGCATTTGTAGCAACATTATGAAAAACATTAGTGTTTTAGAAACTGTAACACAATTAGTTAACGGTATTTTCAGGATGATTTTAAAATGAACATTCATATTACGTTACAAAAGACCCAACTTTTAAGTGGACGACATGCTTTCTTTTTAACTTTTAATTTATGAAAAGTTCATTTTCAAAGATATCAATATAAAAATCCTAGCAAGTGATTTAATTGCTCTTCCTAGTTTCTAACACACTTTCAATTTCTCCTTAATAATGCTCATCTGAAATGCAGAATAACCGAAGTTCCAAAATCAGCTGTTTCTAAAAAAAAATTATCTTGAAAATTATATAGAAAAACCATGAATAAAATCATGATGCTTCATTTCAGAAAAAAAAAAGTGACAATCACACATCTTATGACGTCACTGTTTATGATTATCATTTTATACAGCAAACCAGTCAATGGCAGTGTTATGAAAAATATGACATACTGTTTTGAAATTTGCCTTTGTGACAGTCACAAGGTTATAAAATAGATATGACAATTTACTATCATATATGATTGACTTTGTGACTGCCGCCCCTTAGGATACTCTACTCGAACAAAGAAATTTCAAAATGTTTTAACAACTAGAAGAGTAAAGAAATTATTTGAAACTATTTTTGGATCAACTTGAAGTGAAATATGAAAATATTTAATTTGTAATTGCTATTGCAACAACAAAAATACCTCATAAGGTTCACTTATTGTTTTAGTTTCTTTAACACATTGAATTTCGTCTTAAATTAGCTTGTTTAAAAAAAAAAGATCTCTTCGTACTTCAGCCAACTTTAGAAGTGCAGAACAGTCGTTGGCCGTAGGTGTTGACGCCGTAAGATCCTTTGAAATCGACTTTACTTCCACCAAAGTAGACGGACCCACATTCAAGTTCGATTCAGTTACAACCGGCTGAGATCTGAAAGCTCCATTCTCAAGATATCTCTTCTTTGGAGGTTTACTTATGAGATTCTGCGTCGTTACAATAGTGGTGGCGGCGGCCGTCGTCGTAGCTCCCATCTTTGTGTTTATGAGGGAGCTCAAACCTCCCAACTGAGTTTCATCCGCCAGTTTGAAGAGAGGAATTGCAACGGAACAAGAAGACGAAGAAGAGACGCCACATGGGGCAGCCACCGCAATCACTGAACTAGAAGACAGAGGAGAAGAACAAGAAGATGGAGAAATTGAGGAGGAGGAGGAGGGTGAAGAATGAGGAATGGGCCCCAGCTCCAGTTTGGATCGATGGTTCGTTGGACGAGTGATCGGAGACGATCTTAACGTAGGAGACGGCAGTTTGTACCACTTGAAGTCAGGATTCGCTTTCATAAAAGCCTCTTTGTACTAAACAAAAACAATAAGTTAGAAAGAAGATGAAAATAAATTTTAAAAACCTAAGAATCGAAAAATGTTCTTAATAAAAATCGTTTTTTTTTCATTAAAATTTTAAAAAAATATTAATTTTTTTTATTATTCGATTTTTATTAATTAAGTAATTATATTTATCATGTTAATTATTTTTACCCCGACCAGTGTTTTTCGAATTTTTGATGTAAATAAAGTTAATCTTTTTCTTAAATAAACCGCCGATTTAATTCATTTTCAGCAGGTTTTCGTCGTTTCCCGCAGTTTTCTGTTCGCCTCCAGTTCTCTTGACAATTTTCTCGGAGTATTTGTTTCGATGTTTTCTGCAATAAACTTCATTTAGAAATTCTCGTTTTGTCACCTGTTTTGCTAGTTCCGTGTAGATGACCTTCTCGGAAGTCTCCAAATTTGCCCAAAGTTCTCCTAGGATCTTAGTAACACTTCTGTTCTCCAAGTGAGGATACTTTTCACGTACAAGACTACGATGTCGCTTACAGAAAATGAGGAACGCATTCATTGGACGTCGGGCACCGTTGCTCCCGCTGCTGCTGTACTCTTCCTCGATCGATTCGGATCCATCGATGGAATCGCAGCACTCCAGATCGTAATCGACGTCCAGCTAATATAAACAATAAAAACACAAAATCAGATTGGGATTCTATAAAAAAAAAATTAAGAAAACAAGTCAAAAACAACAAAAAAACATCGAAAATTAATCAAAAACAGACCAGAACTCAAATATTTTGATAAATTTCAAAGAAAACGGTTATCGTTTAACAATAGGATGAGTAAAAAAAAACAAGAGTTTTAAGCTGACACAAGACAATAAAAAAAAACCTTAGAACTTACAACTCAACTCTTCTTTCACCCCTTTAATTCTACCTTTAAATGGATTCGTCCATTTAGAAGAAGAAGTAAAACCGTTTTAATATGAAACTCACCACAATTTTCACGTTTAGACTCCATCAATCGACAGAAACCCAGTGTTAAATACGTTCGCGGTCATCTTTTCGATCATAAAGAAAGAATTAGAAGCATAGATGTAACAAAACGGAGAGACAAAAGTGCAGAACGATGACGTTAAACGTAGACAGCCGCCATTTTGCATTGGCTCCTCCGCAAAAAAAAAAAGAATAACAGCAAACGAACGGCCAAAGGCATCTCTCACATAGGAATCCAATGTGTATACAAATAAGAGTAAATAACACAGTAGTCTATGGCGCTCTCAATGGTCTAGAGCAATCCGTATAATCTAACCAATAGAAACACGAGAACCCTTTCTCTCTTTCTTTCTCTCTATCCGCAATCACTGCATCCGCAAATATTAGAAAGGTGGAATATAAATGAGCTTTTGTTTTCAATATAAATCACGGACGTTGCCAACTTATTATAATAAGGATCATGTCTATATCATTGTCAACGAATTTATCTCCGAGGTTCTGAATAAGAATTAATGGCCTGACTCATATATATAATAATTTCATTCTCATTTCTTTTTTTTTTTGTTGATAAGAGGTGTGGTTTTAACGAGCAGACAAGAGGCGTTTGCGTTATCGTTAATATCCGCATGCTATAGTTCCCGTATACGAATCCGTATCAGAAATAGTCATTTCCGCTTTATCGATGTAACTTATATGATCGGGTTTTTAACAATAATTATCGATATTAATGAGTTCTGAGGGGGGGTTTTTTCACAGTTCACAGTTTCCATATTTTATTTGGGTAATCTAAAATAATAATAATAATAATAATAACCACCTAATATGTAACATCCTGGCTAATGAAAAATTGAGAAATGAAACCAGTTCGGACTAAATTTGTTAACAAAAGATTCCCTCAATAAAAATTATAATAAATGATGAATAGAAATAAAAGAGAAACGGTGTCATTTACAATAGTTTGGGGGGCCCCATGGTGGACGTTAGGGTCACAGACGGGGGCTTGAATAGGGCATTAATGATTAGTGTAAGTCAGCCTCATAGTTAATACGTCATTTTCGACCTGTCATAAAAACTATTTTCCAAGATATTGTTATTACTCTTCTAGTTTATAACAAACTTTGAATTTCTTTTAAAAAATTATTTCTAATAAGCAAAATATAATTGCAAACTTAAGTAGATATAAACTGAAAGCGCCACCTAGTGGTTGTGGTTAGTTTTTACAAGGACCCTCTATATTGCGGACTCTCGTCATCGAATGTGATTAATTATTAATTACAGCTAGATGTGAACCACCTATAATTTCATTTTTTGGAAAACAATCATGTGAAAGTTTTCTTCTTCCCCCCCATTTTACCCACCTCCTAAAAGGATCTCATTGGACCTATTTTTTTTTAAATTAAAACAAAAACTGTCTGCCCTTCATTTCATAATCATCATATTCCTCATTAAAATGGGTTCGATATATTAATGGAGGGAGGGGCAAATGAAAACAGAGGAGAGGGGGGGGGGGGGGTTGAATGAGTATGGAGAGGATAAGAGGTGGTACTGGTAAGGATGAGACACATCATCTCATTATACAATAAACACATTTTCATACAAAACAAACTGATAAAAAGGGTTTTTTTTCTTCTTCCACCCACGTTTTCAAGTATTATACATAGAAAACAGAGAGAATAATCAAAATCTAAAAATCCTATATAACAATTCAAGCGAATGCAGTAACGAACTGTTTATCCTCTTTCTCTCTATTATAAAACAACCCTTCTCCCTTTTCCTTTTGTAATGGAATGAACCCTTCTGCTTGCCAATAGGTGGCATTGACCTCAACGCTCTTCTCTCTCTCACTCACTCTCTCATATATTCAAAACTGAAGCCTCAAGGGGGAGGGAGGGAGGTATTATGGGGAGGCGAGGGAAAGGCATTAAGAGAGGGAGGCATTAAAGGGGAGGAGGGGGTAGGATGAGGTGAAAATAAGAGAAGGAAAGAACAGAGAGTGAAAGGGTTTTTTTCTTCTTTAGCTTCATTTGAAAACGACTACGTTTGGTAGAATCTAGCCTCAAATACATATATGCCTAGCAACCAAGGGAGACGACATAGAAGAAAATCATGTACGAGATTCACAAACGACCGTATATGTATGGCAAGCTATTTTACTTTTTATCCATATTTTACTGGATACTTATAAAGAGGAATTAAATTATATAAATCCAGTAAAAAGCGTATAAAAAGTAAAATAACGTACCATAGCGTACGAGATTCACCTCCTGTGTCGCCCCCCCCCTTGTTAAACAACACACTCATAGACGTCAGGTTATTAGATTTAAAGATAATTAACATAAGATAAATGGTGTGTGATCAGGCATGAATTTGAGGCTAATTTCTGACTAAATGTCGTCATTTTCAAATGTAGCCTCTTTTTTTTTTTCATTCACCAAGTTTCTCTAAATCAAGAACCTCATTTACAACAAAAATATCTTTTAACAATTATTTTTAAATTTCACAAGATTAACATTCTGTAACTGGCCGTTAGTGGCGCCACAGTCGTTCGTCTGTTATTTTTTTAGATCTACGCCCAAGAGTTGATTTTTAAAAAAAAAACACGCCAAGGCCATTTTTGTTATATTGCAATGAATTCGACCCCCTCCACCCTCCTCCCTTTTCCCCTTTTTAGCTAACTTGGCCCACCCCCTCAATCTCTATTAAAGTGCAACATTAACTTCCTCCCATCGCCACCCACACCCCCCCCTCAAACTCTAATTAGTTGAGTAAATTCTAAAACAAACAAAAATACATATATATATATGCATATATGACGTGAAAGCAGCAGTTAATAACTACACAATGGATTGTTACTGCAATTAATTTCATTTTAGAAGAAGAAGAATATTACAGAAAGAAAGAACAAGTTTAAAGCTTCCAGTTTTCCTTTTTTTTTTTTTTTTGTTTGTTAGCAACATTATTATTATTATTAGCTCAGCTTTAAAAAAAATGACGTCACACGGTACTGATTTCACGTTGATGACGTATATAAGAGAAAATGGGCGGAGTCTTGAAGAAAGGGTTAATAGATTAAGGGTGGTGGGGGGGGAGTTGAAAAGAGAGAGAGAGGGGGGATTATAAGTATGTGACGTCATCGCGAATACTTTAGTGAGCACACCAGGTACATAATATATAAATATAACAACAACACAACATAAAATAAATGAAAGGCCTTTTTTTTTTTTCCTCTGTACTTCTTCTGTTCACAAGGTCAAAACCGACTTTCACTTGAAAGTTATATACTACAGCACCCTCCCTCCCCCCCCCCCCCCCCTCTTTAAGCCTCTCATCGCAGACTCGCACTTTAGCAAATGCATTTTTTTTTATCAAAAATTCCTTCAAAAGCCAAAAAAAAAACATTTAAAAAATGTACAATTTTAACAAATATTGGTTTTGTCATCAAAATTAAATTTAAAAAAAAATTAACCAACTGTACTTAAAAATAATTACTTAAAAAATAAAAGATAAACTTAGTTGAATTTTTTTTTTAATATTAGCGATTTTATGGAAGTATTTTTAAGCTTAGGCTAAGTTAACAATTTTAGTATTTACAATCGTAAATATTGGTTTATCATCATCATTATTATCATTTAATTGGTTATTAAATAGCTATTCAGCATCCTTGACATTGCACTTAAATCGCAAACTCGCAGAAATTTAAAATCACAAAAAATATACTCCTGCAAAAAAATCTAAAATATCTCAAAATAATATGTTTTATTAAATTTTAAAATAAAAATGCAAAATTTCACGCCAATTTTGTTTTAAAAGGCACGCCACCCCCATATAGGTTCGGCCCTCATAAACGAGGTGCCCTATCAAAATTAAAACAAATTTAGAATCACGAGAAAAATAATACAAAACAAAATTTAAAATATCACAAAATAATATTTTATTAAATTTTAAAATAAAAAAGCAAATTTCGCGCGAATATTTTTTTTTTTTGACAGGCTCAGATGGGGGCCCCCCAATAAATTTGGCCCTCTTAAACGAGGGGGGCCCTTTAAAAATGGATACCAATTATGAAACTATTATAATATATATATGAGAGAGAATAGAATAGGAGAGGAGAGAGAGAGAGGCGAGCTAATAATAATAAATTATAATAGTATAATAATAATAATGGTGCTGCTGGTTGAATGCTAAAGTCCAAGGACAAAGATGGACGCATCATTCCACCCTACCACCCACCTCCCTTTCTAACGAAATACATTGAAAAAAAAAAAAATAGGCCTACAAGTGAGTTAAAAAAAGCATTAAAAAAAAAGGACGAAGTGAGCCAAGGGAGCGATTGGTCCAGGGGGACCCGACATTTCAACAAAGATATTCAATGAAACTTATCAAACAAATGAAAAGTAAAATAAGCATCGACATCTACGTACCAAATCACATCAGATATTATCAAAGTTCCATTTATAAGTTGCCTTAAACAACGTAAAAAACAACAACAAAGAAAATATAACAGTCTTACATTACCTCAACGTTAGCCATTGTATTTATTATTACTATATATATATGTATTATATATAAAGCTGCTGGATTACCTCCTCCTCCTCCTCCTGCTATCAGACTCCGCCTCCTCCTCCCCTTCACAAACTTATAATATCGAATTATCGATTTGAGTTACATATCTCACGTGTATCGATAATCGGCGTTTTCTTTAAAAGTTATTTAGATTTAGATTTTTATGTATTTTTATAAGTTATCTGTATTGAAATATCTATTAAAATTCAAATAAAATAATACTACTATCTAATAATTTAATTTTTTTTTAATAAAATAAACATTATTATTATTATTATAAGACTTGAATTGATATGAAACAAATTAACATAAATATCGAAAAACGCACTTATCGTGGATGAAGTTTATATCGTACTATACGATATTAATAATCGATATACAATTTTCATTTTTTATAACACTCTTTGCTTACAAAAAAAGCAGTAATCAATCTCTTGTATCCTTAGCTTCAAATCGCATCTTCAGGTTGTCGAAGATGGTGGCGCCACCTAGTAAACAGAAAAATAAACAAAAAACCTTTCAACACGAAAAAATATTACGGTCCCTTTCATTTCGTGTAAACTGTATTATATTGAATGAAAAATAATCACTTAATATAAAATTTCATTTAGACTAAAAAAAAAACTAATAAAATAAATGTTAAAAAATTAATAAACAACCACACATTAAATTATTAAATTTATTTGTCATAAATGTTATATTATTGTCTTAATTTTAATCAGAACAACAAAGAACAACATTCAGGATTTATATATATATATATATTTCTGTGCCATTTTATTTATTTAATAAATCCTATATTTTACTGAAACACATGACTAAATTTGTTAATAAACCTATGATCTTCATCTTTTCTTCTTGCTTATTTTATCAATCACATTACATAAACATATCTTTATAAGTTAAATATTATAATATAATCCTGCACAGCAGCCAAAATTACACAAATTTAACATTTGTTAAAACAAACAAACAAAAACAAAACAAAAAGAAACAGTATGGATTTAAAATCCTACAATTCAATTTATCTTTATATTCAGTAATTTCAATAACACAATGAATTAATTCAAACAAATTGTGTGTGAGCATTATTTTTTTTTTACAAAGAGTACATAAATAATAAATTTCATTATCGTTTCAAAATATTTTTATAATTTTTTTATCTTAAACATAATTTATTGTTATGACATTTTTATAGAATTAATTAATTTGTAACAAAGCCTAAACTTGATTTTTTTTTGGTACCGCCATTATCACATCGGTCCACTACAGTGGACTAAAACTAACACTCCATAAATCTTTTCTTTTTGTAATATATAAATATTTTTTTATACTTTCACATAAATTTCATTTATTTTTAAGTGAGCAAAAATCTTAAGTCGGAAACCTAACAAACATTGTATTTTATACGACGCAAAGTGACTCCAAGAGATTCAAAATAACTACGAAATCATGTAAATGATAAATACCAATCTTAAAAAACCGCATTACATTTTCAATAGACACGAGACGGCTACACACAAACATCTCTTCAAATTAAAAAGGTTTCCCTAACCAAAAAGAAAATAAGGAACTTCTAGAAATGACGAGAAATTTTCAATGAGCAAATTTGACTCATCCATAACAGGATATATTTATAATTTATATATAAAATAATATATTAAAAGTTAAAACAAGCATAGAAGAAAAAAAACATTCCTTTCTTTTTTTCTACACTTTCTTCCAATTTTCGCTGTCATTTTCATCATCATCATCATCCACGTTGGACACATTAACGGTGCTCATCTCTTGTTCGATTCGAAATCGGGTCGAGAACCACGAGAGAAAAATTCAAAGACGAGTGAAAGATATTGTTAACGATCTTTCTCACAGTCTCGAACTCTGCGAGGCTTGTTCGTAAAAGAGAACGTAAGCTTCCGAAGATGCGATGCTCGAATTAGAGACTTTGGTCGCACTATTAAAACAAAAAAAGGAAAATCATTAAATAAGATGACAAACAAACAAAACAAGGATGAGACAAACAGACACAAGTCTAAAACACTTACCGGCTGTCATTGAAATCGTGCCACTCTCCGGAATATGGATGTTTACAATAAGCCGTATAATGACCCGTATAAACAGTTCCAGAATGATTGGAAACACCATACAAATTGTAAACACAATTCTGACCTGTAAAAATTGTGACGCACAAAAATTATACAATGTGACGCACAAACGTTTCGTTAAAACATTTAAGATCAGAGTTATTTTTAGGTTTAGATTTTTATTATTAATGTGGCCATTGGCCAGGAAACGTTAGTCATCTCCGTAGTTAAAATAAGATTTGTGTGATGCCATTTTCAAAAGATTGTAAGACATATCGTATGTGCAAGTCATTACTTGGCACTCGATCCGTCAACGCAAAACCAAACGATGCGTCAAAATAAGACTTAACAACTAAAAGTTAACCTGTAACTTAAGCATCAAATGGGATGACGTCAATTTGTAGACCACAACACACAAATAGATTTATTCTTCTTCTTCTTCGAACATATATAAAATCATAAAAAAAAAAATCGTTGATACAAACCTCTACTTCCGTTTGTTGCGTAGCTGCCAAGATCTAGATTTAATAGAGGGAAATCCACAGTTGACGTCAATTTCGACTTGTATTTTTCACTCGGAGAAAATCGTTTCAAATCTACGAACAAAAACGAAAGAAAGTTTTAAGAAACTGATAAACAAAATAATAACATCCGTTATTTTTGTAAAAAAAAAAAAAAAATTCAACATACGAATGACTAGAATCTTGGGAAATTTCTGTACGGTGAAACTCTTCGTACATTTTCTTCTCGTCTTGCACTTGGAACAAGTCTTAAGAAAGCAAAAAATTTAAAGTTTACTATTTATTTATTATATACAATCATTAAAGTATTAAAAACAATGCGTCCGTACGGGTTTCTCGTCGCCATCGAGAACTTCTTCACGGGTGAATAAGTCAAAACAATGACTCAGTTTCACTGAGTAGCCGGACTACAAATAACAAACACAAATAACCACACAGAAAAAGATTAGAATCAGCTTCAGATTTGATAACGAGAGAGCGATGAACCACCTTTGGGATGGGTAACGAAAGATCCCAGAAAGGATCGAAGGTGACAGACGTGTGGCCGCACACGGTGCAACGTAGAGTACTCTTCAACTGTCCTACGAACAGATCTAGAAACAAAAAATATTATAGATTTAGTTAACTTACAAGTTTCAAACAAATTTTCGTTTTTAAACAACACGGAAAAACCACGAGAACTCTCTTTAAAAAAAAATTAAAAAAAAAATCATGATTTAGTTGAAATTATATATTCCTCATTTATGTTTTAATCTTTTACTGATCCAAACAAATCTTAAAATCATTAAACGTGTTTTAAAAAGTGTAAACGCCCCTCGAATTCTGGTTATTCTGTCTTTCGGGTGCAAAATTACAAGAAACTTTAAGTTTTAGAAACTAAAATTATTAGTTGAATTTATTATGTCTGTTTGAAAATGACCTAAAATTTAAATAAATTAATTTAAGTAATTAATTATTAACATAAAAATAACAAACGATTCATCTACCCATTCTAGTTTTTAACACTTTTTAATTTCTGCTTTAGTATTGCTCTTCTGAAATGCAAAAATAAGCAAAAGTTCAAAAATCATATGTTCATAAAACATTTAAGAGTTCTTTTTTTTAAAAAAAAAAACGTTCTCGGTTTTCCTGTATCGAGTTGGAAAAAAAAAAGAAACTTGATGCTAACCGACTATTTTGCTGTCATCTAGCCTTAAATAACGCCTCCAACTTTCTGTAGCCTTCTGATTATTGCTAAAGTAAAAAGAAACGTAAAATTAGCACAACAAAATCAATATTCAGTATAATTAATAATAAGTGAAAATATTCACCTTAAATTGTCATCAATGTCGTTTGTGAGTGACGTCGGCTTTGTGGTTACCCTGTTCACATCTTCGTGTAATCCTTGCAATAAGTAACGCAAGAATTCCTGAGCGTCTTGTTGGCTGTTTTTTTTATAATAAAAACAAAACAAAACAAGAAACGCAAATTAAACAAATGGTTGTTTTTGAACGAACTCCTGTTTATTGCAACTGAATCCACCGTATGTGTTACCTATATCCTGTAAAACGAGGCGCAAACTTCTGAATCTGAGACTTAAACGCCTGCGGATTAACAGATGATTCTCCAGGATTCGGCTTCCACAATGACTGAAGTAGACTCGAAAACGCTCTTATCAGACCTCCTTTCATCGAACTCGTCGAATAGTTTATGTCGCTTGTGTAGCTCTCTTTCAGGCAATATTCTAGAAGAGGCCTCGTATTACTCAGGCACTGAATCACGCAGTTCATAAAACACTGAAAACGAATTTATAAAAGAATATATAATTATGTATCTTGTTTATATAGATAAATTCACTTCCGTATATATTAAGCTTACCGTGTTTCCAAGATTTCTGAGCCCAATAATTCCTCCGTTGTCATGTTTCTCCTTCCTAAAGACATTACTTCCAGGACTACTTCCACCACCGCCACCTCCACTGCTATTGCTGGCATCCTATTAATTCAAAATTAACATTTTTAATATTTTAACATGTTTTTTTAAACCGCCGATTTTCCATATTAATATTACAAATATATCGAACGTGTTTTAGAAACTAGAACAGTTGCTAAATCATTTATTAGCACAGTCACGTTGGGCCTTATTTCAAAATAAACTCTTTATAGGCAATAAAAAGAATATCGTCTGCTTAAAGTTGGCTTATTTTCAAGCTTATTTTAAAAGATATGAACTTGAAAATACCCCTTAAGTGATTCAGCTATACTCTTCTAGTTTCTAAACCAAATTTCTCTTAATTTTGATCCTAAAGTACAGAATAACAATAATTTGAGTTTAAATGAACCGGTTTTTTTTTTAAAGATAAAAATGGAATTTCGTTCTAAAATTCTTGTTTTATTTTGAGAGTTTTAATGTTTAACCTGGAATCTTTTAAAAAAGAGTAGAAAATAAACATTTTTCAGTAACAACCGTTCATTTTACACTTCGTAAAAACTAAAAACAAAAATTTAAAGAGTTGATTTTCTATTTCATTTATTTTTGTATTTATCTACATGTTGACTGCAGACAATAATTTACAAACACGGAGTAAAAATAAAAATGGGAACACTATTTTTAGGAAAATAAATAACAACTACACTTGGTCTCTAAAGAGACTGGAATTCTGATCCAGATTCTCCTCTTTTTACTCTCTGGATTTGCACATTTTTAACATTTTGTGTGTCATCTTCTCTCTCTCTCTCCATCTTGGAAGTTGACAAGGATTTTATTTCCATCAAAAACTAGATCCTGACCCCAATTTCCCCTCTGAATCCTAAAATTAAAACGAGAGCAGCAACAGTTTTTCCTCCAACAAAAAGAGAGAAACTCCAATATGATATAATGATTTCTAATAAGAAAAATTCCATGTGTTGTAACCATTTTTTTTTTAAACTAAAGAAGATTAATCTCCACATCATCATCATCATCATCATCATCCCACCTCCTTCCTTTCTTACCAAATAATACTAGAAATAACCTCCAACCAAGATCAGAAATAAAATTCAAATCTTAACACACAAGTTTCATATTTATACTTCAATAGAATTATGGAAATTAACTCTAAAGGTGGGGGGCCCAGTTCCCCCAAATCATCCTATATGTTGCAAGAACAAGAAGATCTGAGCGCAGAAAAAAAAAAGTGCAAGAAAAAAAAATGAAAATGCAATTTTGTAAAAAATAAAAAAACTACTGTTGTAATACTTATAACATTGAAAAGGATAAAACAATAGAGAATTTTTAAACTGACTTCTGTCCTTGAAAATAAATCAAAGTCAAACGCATCTATCCTAACTGCCACCTATAATAATAATAATAATAATAAATAATCTCCGGTTGTACAAATTAGCAACCTGGTTGGATATGATGCAAAAATGAAAACTTAGGAATCGGGAAGGGCATTGCGGTCATTAGGAAAACAATCAATGGTAATGATTTTTATATTGAAAGAAAAAAAAAATAGAAGGAGGAGAAAAAGATAAGCGAACCGAGTTGAAAGGAAAGGTGTGTGGGGAGGAGGCTATAGGGCCAAGCCTGATGGGAGGGCGCCGGGGGGGGGGAGGGGCGATCGAGCCCTACCTTTAGTAATGTAATCACAGCAAAGACCAATAGAAAAGACATAAAAGTCATTAGAAAAACTGTCAACATTTAAATAATTATAATCAACGGGGGAAAAAACTGAGTCCTCCACCTCCTCCTCATGATTCCCCAATTTCATCCCAGATGGACATCCTCCAGATTCCTCCAGTCCCAATAAATGTTTCTCTCTTTCTCTAGTCTAAAGCCCCAGACTCGAGCCCAAGGCAAAAATAAAAAAATAGATCTACAAAATAGGGAAATGTCACAACACCAATGTAATTATAGGGTTTGTGCCTCGTTTCCATTTTTTTTTTTGGTTTGTTCGAACGCAGGCAAGGCTCGCAACTAAATTTAGTTTTCACAAATTCTTTACACGTTTAAGGGGGAACTTTCTATATTAGGAAATTTATTTCAGCAAAAACACAAAAAAAGATGCGTTCAAGGGCAATTTGTCGGATGATGACGACAACAAATTCAATTCAATATAAATAGTAAAAGGAGTCATCAGGAACCAAAATAAAAACACAAAACTCCTTTTTCTAATTATGAAATTTTTTGTAAAGAAAACCACCGAAAAAGGAAAGAAACCTTTTTTTTATATATTTAATGTGGCTGAATAGATATTTATTTTGTTTCTGTCCTCCCAGATGGCGCCCATAACGTGGCTATTATGCTCTCTTCCATTCACCGGCGGCTTTCAGAAACTTTATATTTTTCAAGCGAACGTTTTTCAGAAAAAAAAAAATTGAAAAAGTGTTTTAGAAACTAGAATAGTTGGTGATTATGTTAACAGTTATTTTTCATGATAATATCTTTAAAAATAAACTTTTTATGTCAGTTTCAAAAAGGCTAAAATAGTTGGAAAAACCCAAAAGCCGGGACATTTTTCAAACTGAACTAAAAAATTATTTTTTTAAGATATTACCATGAAAAAACTTTTAGTATAATCTTTTACCATTCTAGTTTTGAAAACAATTTGAATTTTTCCATAATGTTGTTTCTAAAAAAAAAACGTTTGCTTGATGTTCTTGCATCCAAAATTTCCAAAAAAAAAAACCGTCTATGGAGCCACTACATAAGGGGACAATAAAAGCAAAATAAATACCTACTCAGCCACCTTAAGGTTCTTGAAACTACCTCAGAATTTGTATGTAATCTATAATAAAAAGAGGCCAACGTTGTTATATCATATGGACAGGTTGATTGAGAGACGTGTCCATTTACGAGTTAAAAACTTGGACAAAAGTGAAATGTTTGAACTGGAAGAACTGATGACGTCAGAAGGTATATTTATTGACAGTTTTTTTTTTTTTTTTGAGTCCAGTAGCCAAATTTAGATTTTTCCCTTTTGTATATACTGTATATTGTTTTCGGTTTTTCAGTTTCCTCCTCGTCTATTAAAGGGTTTCTTTTTAATTGATTGAGAAACGAAAAACGACTAAAATTCTAGAAACACCTGAAAATAGTAAGAAGTCCATGAAAACATGCCAATTGCAATTTCCAATTGGCAAAAGAAAATCGTCTGAAGGTAAAAAGAAAGATTAAGAAATCACCTGGCAGCACATTATAGATTTTAAAATGTATTTTTAGAATTAATAAAAAAACAATTTAAAACAAAAATCTAAAGTTAGCCAGAAACTAGAATAGTAATTTGAAATCTAATTAAAAGTAAATTTTTATGAGAACAGAGCTATCAAAATAAACGTTTTAATATTAATGCCCAAAATAGCCTAAGGCCGCCTTTAAGCACACGTTTCGTGTCGCGCGACACACGACGGCAGATTGCCGCACGTTTTCTAGGTTTCCTTTTATGTACGCGTCACACGACGCCGCTCCATTTCGAGGCGAGGAAATCGTATCAGTGCTGCCAATCGCCCTAATATATCCCCAAATAGCTTCTTTTTTTTGGTTTTAATTTCATCAATGAATCTTTCAACGTTAACATCATCCACCTTGGACGGAAATCCCCACGCAGAAACGTTTGAATAAAAGGTTATATAAGAAACGGTGTACGGCCGGCATGGTTTTTCAAAACGCGACGTGCATAAAGTGATCTGTTTGTTCCCGTGTTATAGAACGGACGACATTTTGCAATCGTGTGTTGCGCGACACAAAACGCTTGCAGAAAAGGGGGGGGGGGGGTCTTAGATTTAGCCAATGTGATAATTGTAGAAATTGCAACAACTATAGACATTGTAGTTTAATGTACACATTTTTTGCTGTGTAATATGTATTACCTATATAGTTGGGGCGACTGAATAAGCGCCAAATTGAACAAACGCCAAACTGAATAAGCGCCAAATGGAACAAACGCCAAACTGAATAAGCGCCAAATGGAACAAACGCCAAACTGAATAAGCGCCAAATGGAACAAACGCCAAACTGAATAAGCGCCAAATGGAACAAACGCCAAATGGAACAAACGCCAAACTGAATAACCGCCAAATTTTTGGCTTTTATTCAGTTTGGCGTTTCTTCCATTTGGCGCTTATTCAGTTTGGCGTTTGTTCCATTTGGCGCTTATTCAGTTTGGCGTTTGTTCCATTTGGCGTTTGTTCAATTTGGCGCTTATTCAGTTTGGCGTTTGTTTCCATTTGGCGCTTATTCAGTTTGGCGTTAGTTCAGATTGGCGTTTGTTCCATTTGGCGCTTATTCAGTTTGGCGTTTGTTCAATTTGGCGCTTATTCAGATTGGCGTTTCTTCCATTTGGCGCTTATTCAGTTTGGCGTTTGTTCCATTTGGCGTTTGTTCAATTTGGCGCTTATTCAGTTTGGCGTTTGTTCCATTTGGCGCTTATTAAGTTTGGCGTTAGTTCAATTTGGCGCTTGATCAGCGCCACCATATAGTTATTACCCAGATTTAGGCTTAGTTAATAACGTTATATAAAAACTAATTCTGTAGAAATTTTATTTCACCTAAGGAAAGGAGGATATTGAGGGGGGGTGTAAATCTATACCGTGGGTTGCCAGGGGGCCGCGCCACCAACAAAAGGTTGTGAACTACTGCCCTACTGAATTAATTCTTCACATTTTACTTGAGAGTTGATTAGGATTGGGGGAAGATCAGAACTTGTTCATTTTTTCATTTCAAGAGCCAAATACACCTAAAAATGAATATTTCATTAAAGTGTCATTAAAAAGTAGCCCCCCCCCCGGCCGCCGCCGCCCACAAGTGGTACAGAATTTGTGTCTAAGATTCTCTCACAAATGTAAAACAGCTAAAAGAAAAAGTCTGGCGATTGATTCTGCAAACAAAAAAAAAATTATATGGCACCACTTTTTTAAGTCTTTTTTAAAAGCCAACTTCCGAAATCGTCTTCTTCCCTTGTCTACCACGACCACCACTCCGCACCGCCTTCCTTCTTTATTTCTTATGTTCGTGTGTGTCTTATGAAATGAGCAATAAAAAAAATGTTGCAAACTAATAATTTAAAAAAAAAATGAGTAATAAAAAATAAAAGAAATTTCATTTTTACTTTGCTCATTAAAAAAGTCTTGTAATTCTTTTTTTTTTTTTTAAATAAGAGAAATTACAATATATTTTATAATAGAAAGAAAAAAAATCCTCCACCTTTTTGTTTCCCTCTTCACAGCAACTAGCCTCTCAAGACCCCTCAACTTATTCAAGCGATTCCATCGCAGATAGCTAGAGGCTAGTTTATTAGATTACGTAGATTGCAATATCAAGCAAATGGTTCTCAATCTGTAGTCCAATTAAGGGCTAATTGTAAAGTAGCAATCCTGTTGAGATCAACCAACAAATGTTTTTATTAATCAAAAACACTGGTTAAAAGCTAGTAATCGAGCTAATAACTGATAGTAACCAGACATCTAGCCTCGAAAAAGCCTCGAAAAAGCATTATTGCAGTTGCACTAATGAAGATCATGATTCCTTCACGATTGGCACTTGGGCCACAAATTGAGAAACGATTGATATTGCATAAAAATCCGAGCTCTAACCATTAGGCCTACCTATAGAAGCATTATACTTACTAGCCTCTATACAACCACTCTTCGCACCTTCTAGTATCTCAAGGACCCCAACCCTACTCTCTCTCTCTCACCTTCCCTTTATTAACTATCCTTCCCTCTCTAATCTCACCTGAATGTCAATCTCTTCTTCAATTCATTAAAAGTTACGTAACATTTAATTGGCCCACCCTCAAAATATCCCCTTTTTCTCCTCCCCTCTGCATTCATAAATGTCACTATCACGTTCACACCGCATGATTGCAGCTTCAAAGAAAAAAACCTTCGAGACAATTAAAAAGTGATTCTCATTTCGGACGTCCCATTAGTAGCAGAAGCACAAAACAATCATCTGTGCGTCACAAGAAATAAAAAAACCCTAATGTGACAATTTGTAAGGTAGTGAAAAATCAAAAGTAATAAATTTAAATTATATAAGGATCCTTACAAATACATTTCAGGACAATTTACAAGTTTGTTAGAAACTAGAATGGGTAAACTATATAACTTATCATTACGTCGATATCTTTTAAAATTAAACATTTTATTGCAGTTGTTTATTTTTCAACATATCGCCAAGTTTAGCAAATCAACAATTCTAGTATTTAACAAACTTTGTATTTTTTTTTTACGGTGTTCGTTGTTTCCTAAAATATTTTAAATTCGATTTCAATATAAATTTCAAAATTAGTATTTCAAGACGATTGCCAAAACTAACTTACGCTGCTATAACCAGACGTTGAGGCTTGACCGGAAGTTCTTCGGCGTCGTCCATAACTGGAGTAGGTGGAAGCGACATCGTCATCGATGGACGCATACCGAGAAAGACGCCTCGAAGTCAAAGTAGACGCCGGAGACGACGACGAAGATGAAGATGCTGACGAGGATTCACCCGATCCGTTCTTCGTTCCTTCACCTTCTTCGTCACTTCCTTTGAACGACGAGGAGGAAGAGGAACAAAGATTATGATTCGAATCATATTTGTATCTCGGTGGTAAATAGTTCAGATTATTGTTGTCGTTGTTGTTGTAGTTCTCGTCCAGTTTGTTCTTCGACGACGTTCGTCCGGTGCTCAACGAAGGCGACGAACTTCCCGACGACGAAGAAGAAACTCCCGAATCGGAATCTCCCCTCAGATTCGTACTACTTCCGTAGACCGAGTCTCTGGACGAAGAAACGAGATTGGTTCCACTGAGAGCCAATTCGAGACGTGCCGCCGAGTCCCATTGGCTGGACCGTCTACTACTCGTACCGATATCACCTAGACGCCTGTAGTTGGTCAACACCGGAGAAGACACACAATCGTGAAGAGCGTCACATCCGGTGGTCCTCGATGGCACAGACCGACCTTTCATCGAATTGGATCTCAAGTAAGATATTCGTGACAAAGGAGTCAAAGTTAAGTCCTGTTTTTTAGATCTTTCCAAAAGGTAGGCACTTCCGCCGCTGGTGTTCGCATACGAACTTATACGAGGCGGACGTGACGTCAGTGGCCGTAGAGTGGATGGTGTCACCAAAGAGTGATGATGGTAAAGAGAGGAAGAGGTGGAGGAGGAGGATGAAGAAGAAGGAGTTTCGAAGGAAAGGCTTCGGTCAAGACTGGTAGATCGTAAGTGAGAGGAAGAAGTGATTCCAGTTCCACTTCCGCCTGTTCCGATTCGTGGTGATGTTCTGTTCAGATACGAATTACTACTGTAAGTGTTGCTGCTGCTGCTGCTACTGCTGTTTGAATATGTTGAGTTACGATAAGTGGACGAATGGTGGACATAAGTCGACGGTCGCAACGAACTGGTACCGACATATGTTGAAGACGACATTTTAAAATTATTTACTTATATTTTGTGTTTTTTTTTTTTCTTAATTAAAACTTTTAAAAGGTAGATATTTGAAGAAAAGTCAATATAATGTTTCGATTTCAAACAGATCGAATCTCTTTAAAGACATTTGTGTAGAAAATTCACTTTTGAAGAAGACGATTTTTGGTTCCTCCTTCAAATTGTAACCTAAACGTAATAAATAAATAAATGAAGATGATTCATTAAAAACATATGATTATTTCAATGCGAATTTAGAACACCTGTACGTATTATTTATATTTAAATTGTGTCCACAATTCATATATTCAATCTATTCTTTCGATTCATCCATTCATTCATTCATTCATTCATTCCATATTCCATATATTAATTATTATTACCTTCACCTTTCATCAATCTGACAATTTTGAATGAGATTTTGAAACATTTTTTTAAAAGAGTAATTCAATTCGAAAGGAATCGCAGTTTTTATAGAAAACTAGGGCGGAAAAAACCTATATCAAGTAGAAGAGAAAAATAAGGTTGAAACTTTTACTTGAAAAAGTAAAAATAAAAGAAATTGCAAAATTGCAAATTTCTCATATTGTAGAAAAATTTCACATTTTTCAGAACTAAATCTGAAGTTTGTTAAACATTATTTCATTTTAAAACTGACATAACACGGTTATGCCAATGCCCATCATATTTTCTTAAGTGTCGTCCTTCTAGTCTTTTAAAATGACTTTCTCTTGAGCCTAATAAATATGCCTAAATTTTAAAAAGCGGCGGCCTTAGTCTCCTCGAAAGCTGGTTTTAAAATGAAAAACAACACTTCTCGAACTCTGGTTTATTCTGTATTTCACAAGCAAAAATAAGATAAATTTTAAAATGGTTTAGAAAGTAGAAGAGTAGTACAATCAGGAAAGTTCATTTTCATGATGTTTTTTTATCTTTTTAAAATAAGCTTTTTATGGCTTAAAAATGACAATATTTTCTAAATTTTTGTCCACAAACAAGTTTATTTTTTAAATACACATCAACCTGAAAATATTAAGTGATTGAATACTACCGTTCTAGTTTCTAAGACACTTTCAATTTTTCCTTGGTAATATTTTTTTCTGAAACGCCGAATAACCATAGAACTTGTGAAATTAGCTGTAGGACCTCGTCCTATATAGAACATTGGCAATATTTACAGCAAGATTCACTGCAATGTGTCCTTAAATTAAAAAAATCAATTAATTGCAATTGACAATGTGACAGACTTAAGTGGTTTCTTGCACACACCGCCGCCTTACAGAAAAAGCTGATCTTCGTTTTTTTTAGCAGTAAAACTATGCAAGATTTCACAGCTATATTTTCACTTATTCCTTGCACTATATTTCTTGCGAGAAAAATAGCCAATGTGATTTTTGTTGCTTTTTAGAATTGATTTTACTTAAGAATACCTAGAGATGCTAATAATAATATCCAATTTATAATGAAAATAAATCACAAGAAGAAACACAAAAACTTGTTGTCACAAAATGATTATATAAAACTTACATCCAAAACATATTTCTCTCTCCTTAAGATGAAAAAAGAAAATTAATAAAAAGCAGACAAAATAAGAAAATCTTTTTCTGACTTCTCTTTGAAGTTGGCTTCCATTCAATGAATAAAACAAACACACAAACAAACAGCTAGTCACTGCGAGCGAGTGCACCAATAAGCAAAAAAAAAAAGAACTTCTTGTTCAGCAGCTTCTTTGGAAACCAAGAAAGAAAATCAGAGATCATCAAGAAAAGCAAGAAAGTGCGCAACATTCCCGTTTATAGATACATTATTACTATTATTATATCGTAATAAAGAGATAGAGGACTCTGAATGAACCACACACAAATTGCATGCAAACACACTTGACAATCTTGAAACAAAGCCAAGAACAAAAATTGAAAGTTTTTTTTTTTGGAAACATTTTTACTTCCCACCCACACTAACTTCATTATAGTCATTCCACCCCCACTTCCACCCCACTAAAACCCTCCTCCTGGGTCTCAAAATGACACAAAACGATTAGCAAAAATTTCTGCTCCTCTTTTTCACCTCTTCATCATTTTGAAATTTAACGACGTTTTTAAACCTGTAAACCATTTGAAAAATAATAATATGAAGCAAACTAACAAACCCCCCCCCCCCCCACACAATAGAATATAACGTCATTACAGTTGAACGCCGATTATCCGAATTTAACATTGCCAAAAAGGTGATCCGGATAATTTGGAAATGTTACAAAAAAATAATACCAAATAAAAGTTTAATAAATTCAGTTATAGTCGATAATACTAGAAGGAGAATAAGAAATATAAGAATCGTCAGTTCGATTGTTTTTCTTTCGGATAATCGGAATTCATTTAATCGACGTTTTACTGTTGAATTCTGCACTTAATAACAAAAAACTTAAGGTTGTTTTTAAAGTGCAAACAGCTCATCGAATTTTTAATTATTCTGTCTTACAAGAGTAAAATTAAGAGAACGTTAACTATGTCTTAGAAACTAGAAAGGTAGCTCAATCAATTAAGGACATTAAATACATCAAAAGTTGGTATCTTTCAAAATAAGCTTTTTATGCGAGTTTTAATTGTCTATAAAAAGTTTATTTTGAAAGATATCAACTTGAAATACCCTGTAGCTACCCTTCTAGTTTTCTAAATCACTTTCTAGTTTCTCTTAATTTTGCTCTTCTGAAACAGCAGAATAATCAAGCTGTTCATAAACAACAACCTTAAAGAAGAAATTGTGTCAGAAATTAATCTATTAATTTAATAATAAGTAAATAAATAATTAAGTAGAAATTTCGGTCTTTTTCAAACAGGCTATAAAAAGTGTATTTTGAAAGATTCCAACATGAATCTGTAATTTTAATTCCAATTTTAATTAAACACGTTTGTGGTAGATTTTCGTTATTTTAATTTCAAAGTTTTTTTCATTAATTAAAACACATAAAAAAAATTCATTATATTTGACCTTTTTTTTTTCAATGATATATCATCAGCCATACACATTTTTGTTTCCTCTTTATATTCAAATAATATTTAAATCTTGCATAAATTATATTTGTTTCATATTTCGGGTTGTATTAAAAACATTTTAGGAAATGAAAGCAATCAACCGAAAAACGTGTGTCCAACCCCCCGAAAAAAAATAAAAACATCGCTTGGAAATTTCCATCAAATTTTTTTATTTTAAATTAAAAATAATTTTTATGATTTCCAAGGATGTTTGAAAATGTCTCTCTTTCTGTCTATTACACTTCATTTATTAGTTGTTTTGTTAGTCGTTTATATTGTCGTTTATTATAATAAAAAAATGAAGAAAGAACGAAAAATTCTATTTAATGATGTTTCGGCCTTGAATCTTTAACACATTAAAATAATATAGAAGAGAAAAGAGAAAAAATGAATGAAAAATAAATATTTCCCATGCGAAATTTATATAAAAACTTCTTTTTTCATAAAAAAAAAAAGATCCCTTTGTTGCGTGAGTATATTTACCTAAAAATATTACTAGCACGGTATTTTCTATACTCAATTCTAGTATTTAATCCCTCCCCCCCCCCAATTTAGCTAAGGGCCAAAAGGCAGGGTTTAAAAAAAATCATGATATTTTTTTATGTATTTCATGATATCTTGATATTATAAGATATTCGAACGTGAATTTCACTCTTTATTCCATCTGTTTGCAATTTGATGTTTTTTTATTAAATTGATTAGGCCCCTATTTATGTTTTAAGTTCCACAAAATAGCAAATTATGTGAAAATAATTCACTTGAATATTTTCCTATTAATTTCCACTTTTTTTTTTTTGAGAAATTTCAATAATGTTTAGTTTTTCAAGAACCTAACGTTTTGCAAATATAAAGGATCATTGTTGGATGTAAAAAATAAACTTAAATTTGTGTGAAAATACAATAATATTTAAAAAAAATATATATATAAAGTGAAATATACAATAAAATGGGCCAGTTAGTCGTGAATAGGATGGCCTCCCTTTTGTCATGCGGGCACAAAGCCAGTTCGATGATGTTTTATGTAAGTAGCGCCGCCCGGTAGGAGATTTCAAACAAAATGAATGCTCCATTCAATTTCAAAGAAATAAAACAAGAATGTAATAGACTCATAATATGTTAACAATATTTCTTCATTATTATATAAAAAAAAGTAGAAGGACCAACACACATAAGACGTGACAATCTTTTGTATTGTAATTAAAAGCGTCTGAATATATCTCAATGCCATAACCCATTTAAAATAACATTAGCCAATTTTATTTAAAAGAAATGGGAGACAAAAAAAAAATAATCTCAACCTTAACCTCATTGTTATTTATTTTTCTCTTTGAAAAAGAAAAAAATCTTTTTAATTTTTCAAGAACATAAAAATATTACAAAGCAAAGATTAAGATCCGATTACTTAATTGATAAGTCAATTACGATGATAACAATTAAGTATCGAATGTAACTTAATGATTTAATAATTATAAGAATCATTGAAACAATTAGGAAAATTCCAACATCGCCGCCCTCTTCTCAAAAACACAAAACAAAAACCCGACTAATTACAGAGGGGGTTCCAACCTTAACCCCTCCTCCTTTTATGAAATAATAATATAATAACAATAGTAATAGCCCCCCTTAACTGAATTACATGTAAATAATTTTATATTGTTGTTGTTGTTGTTGTTATTAGTATGAGGGAGGGGGGGAGGGAAAAGATGTTGACCCAAACAAAAAACTTAACAAAAAAAATATTCCATCATGTGGACAACTAAAAAAATGGACTTGTTATATATATTTCATAATATTTCAAATAATATTTTTTAAAAAAAAAAACAGTTGCATAATTATTTTTGAAACTGGTTTTTATAAAGTATAATTTTAACCGTAAAAAAGTTATTAAAACGAAGTCTCTCTATAATGAGAAGAAATCCGTTTATCGTCATTTCCATTATTTATCCTCAAAATTAAAAATAATTATATAAAAAACAAAACATCAACAGAAAATAAAATAGAAACAGGTTTCTTTCTTTCTTTCTGTGATGCTAAGAGACGACTTATGGATGGCGCTGAATGGGCGCCAAATATACAGCAAACAATTCAATTTGGCGTCTGTTCAGTTTGGCCCTCATTCAGTCGACTCCACTTATAATTATGATTAAACGCCAAAATAACGCAAAACTGACTAAATGTCAAATTCTTGGCATTTATTCTATTCGGTGTTTAATCAGTTTCGCGCTAAATCAGCGCGACTTATTTTTTTTAAAGATTAATTTATGCACATTATTATTAGTTTTACAAGTGAAACAAAAAATTTAGCAGCAATCAAGTGAAAACATCCGGTTCGAAAACGGAACAAGAGTAAAACAGATGATTTCAACTTTCCAACAAACAGGAACCACTTAATTGTTTCTATTTATTTCGTGGTTCCAAAAACGTGAAGTGTTTTTAAAAAAAAAAAATAAAAAGAGACTGAAATCATCATTTCCTGTACCTTATCCCGCAAGCAGCAGGGTCGGCCTTGCTGGTTCTAACTCTCCACTCGTTCCGATTTTGCACCAAGCCCCCAGTGACCCCACATGCCACCATATCCCGTTTTACTACCACATCCCAGGTTTGCTTGGGTCTTCCAAGACCTCCTTGTTGTTGATGCTGGACTCGCTTCTTTAGCCCCACCCGTCCACTGTGGGGTAGCCCTTGCCAATTTGTCACAGCCACCGGGCGTTGCAGCTGCGCGTCGCTTATGGCGGGGGACGCCCTAGCCATATTCGGAAAACTATTTCGAACCAACATCATATGTTTTGGCAAATCTTTACAACCGGCTGCCAACCTGACGTCGACCCTCCACTTTTGCACCCGGGCTGGGGGACCGGCAATGGCGTGGTTTGGTTTTGGTCTGCCCTGAGTATTTTATGCCCTCAGTACCCTCCATATCTGGCGGGCATTCCCCTATCCGCCACCTGGGGAGGCACCCGATAGGGGACCAACTACCCCCACGGGAAAAAGAGACTGAAATATGTAAGTCAAATTGAACTTGTATTTGTATATTTTAAAATAAGAGATTGATAGTCGATTCTAATTCTAATATTTCCTTTAATATTTGTAATTAATTTCTTAAGTGAGAAGTTTTAAAAATTTTAATTACAAATTTTTGTATTTAAGAAAACTGGATTACTATTATTATTATTATGTTAGTGATTAATTACCCTTGATTATACAAAAAAAAACAAGACAATCATACCTTATGAAGTTATGATGTTCCGGTTTATGAGGTACTGGAGTTAATTTGTTAAAAGGTAATGAATTACTGTAATTAAGTTACTTTGTCGAGTATTAAAGCAATTCACCGTATTACTTTTTAAACTTTGTGATTTGTAATTGTAATTAATCACATTTTTTAAATGAAAAATGCAATTACTTTAAATTACTTTTTTTTTTAATTTTGTAGTTTCAATGTTTTTGTATTTCCGTTCTCAAACTATTCTCCTGATTATTTTCGAAAATCTGATTATCATTTTTTGCTGTTTTGCATTTAATTGTTGCCACACTATCTGTCACTCAACTTGTAATTAAGAAGTAATTCAAGCAAATGTTTCTCAATCTGTGGCCCAGTTACCAATTGTAAAGTAACAATCCTGTTTAGATCAACCAACAAAGTATGGTTTTTTCAATCAAAAAACATTGGTTAGAGGCTAGAACTCTAGTTGACAACTGATAGTAACCGGACATAGCCTCCAACCAGCTTTTTAACACCACTTTAAGATTGCATAAAAATCCGAGCCTCAGTAATTGGTAATAATATGCAAAATGTCCCAGGTTAAGAAGGGAAGGAGGAAGGGGGGGCGCACACCACGACAGAAAAAAAACAAAGTACGGAAAGGGCCCAACACGCGATATTTAATAGGCAGGCAGGCAGTCCAAATGAACCCCCTCTCAAGAGGCCCAAATTTAAACTACCTGCAAATAAGTTTCACATGTTTATTGAAGAATGATTGACATGTTAAAAACAACAAATGAGTAATAACATAGAAAATACTAGAATATTCTTCAAAGGTTTTTTTTTTCAAAACTCCAACATGGAGGATGAAGGGAGGGGAGGATTTGGGGAGGGAGGGGAGGATTTGGGGAGGGAGGAGGGGGGCAAATGACATTGTGCCAAAAAAAAAAAAGTGATGTCACTTAAACAAATAATAAAAAAGTCGTTCTGTTTCCCCTTCATTTCACATTTATTAGTACCCAAAAAAAAAAACAGAAACAACAAAACAAATCGGAAAAAAATAAACCGGAAACTTTGCAAGAAACATTTTTTTACTGTTGATTTTTTATTCATTTTTTTTGTTTTCTAATCAATTTTTTTCTCAATTATTCTGAACTAGAATACGGAATTATGAGAACTAAACCTCAACCCATCATCATCATCATCATCACCACCACCACCAAAAAAAAAGGAGGAGATTGTCCCATTTTCATTTCCAAAAAAAGACCTTTTCAATAAAGATGAAGAAGAGTCCATAATGTGAACCCCACCCAATTTTATTTAGTCAATTTGATGTGTGTGTGTGTGATTGAAGAGTTACAATAACAACAGAATTATTTAGAATCTTTTCTCTCAATTTGATATAATTATTAATTTAATATATTGATAGATCGGATATTATGTGAAGTAGGGCAAGCTAATGTAGTAGACCTATAGAGAGGCTTGTATTTACCTACAAGAGATTACAGGACAAACAAAACACGTTTTATGTATTCGTTCCACTGCCCTACATTCAAAATGTCGGATATTGACTGACTTCTTCTAAGTTTTAATATTTCTAGTAAACATAGTATCAATGTAGCAGCAAAGTGAAAAATCAATTATTCCGCATAACGACTAGATAATGTGCAAAATAAAACACCAATTCGGTTAGCTGTTTTTAAGAAGAAAAAAAAAAAAAAACAGAATTTAAACTAATTCAATAATGTTGTTTAGAGACATTCATTCAGCACATTGCCTCTAAACGGATATTACGAGCGTAATTAAGTATACAGATTAACTTCAAAAATAGCGAGGTTTTTTTTTACACTTTGTCTAGTAAGTATACAGAATAACTGATTTTCCACATTGACATGAACAACGTAATTTTTTTTTAGAACATTATATTAAGATACATAATGGAGATGAAATCCATCATGAAATTTTTGTTTCTCGTTTTGTTTTTACCAATCGTATTATTACTTTATTGATTATTAGTAATCGATTATTATGAAGATACTAGTAGGGTAGCCCGTCCTAGGACGGTAAAATTCTTGTCAAAACATCGTCAAGATTTACCCAATGATTTCCTGTGTTCTGTCATCGTTTCTGTATCGTGTGCGGAATCATCGGTATTTTGTCATCGTTTGCAGTTTTGCGTCTTCAGCGAACATTTGTCAAAAATGCGGCGAACATTCTCCAAAAAATGCGGCGAACATTCTCCAAAAAATGTGGCGAACATTCTCCAAAAAATGTGGCGAACATTCTCCAAAAAATGTGGCGAACATTCTCCAAAAAATGTGGCGAACATTCTCCAAAGAATAAGGCGAACATTCGTCAAAAAATGTGGCGATCATTCGTCAAAAAATGTGGCGAACATTCGTCAAAAAATGTGGCGAACATTCGTCAAAAAATGTGGCGAACATTCGTCAAAATTGTGGCGAACATTCGTCAAAATTGTGGCGAACGTTTGCCAATTTAAACTACCGACCTCATTTTTGGTAGTCAGAGACACTACACCACATGGGCTATTCAGACACACACCAACTTTAGGATTATTACATACAAGTAAAATGTTAGTGAGCTTTCACCATGCATGTAAATATTACCAGCGGAAGTGGCCCTTGCAATACGGGCCTACACGATGATTTATAAAGAGGGGCAAATAAAGCAGAAACAGTGGTGGGCACACAAGCTCTTCTCAGCTGAGAGCACATCGCCTTTTCGACACCCTCAAATTGGAAAATGGGGCAGGATTTCTAAATTTCATTTCTTTTATTTTCCTTTGTAGTCAGAAGACCCACAACTCCCCACAAACACAATTCATACAGGAAGGTTTTCAATTATTTTAAGAATATTTTCAGTGGTGCACATATTTTTTTAAGTCTAGTTCTATAGACTTAAAAAACGAAGTGGACCACTGAAAAAGACTCAAAGGGCTCAGTTTGCTTTTAATTATTAAAGACGTCTTTTATAATTTAAAAGCAAACTGAGCCCTTTGAGTCTTTGTTCATGTTTCAAAAGACGTCCACACCATGAAATGTCCCGCAACAATGTTGAAATGTTCCCCATTTCGATGGGACTCAAAAAAAAAAACATGAATCTGAGCTGACGCGATTCAGCCCCGCAACATTTCAACATTGTTGCGGCACAGAATCGCAACAGACGAGATTCAGCCCCGCAACAAAGAATCACGGTGTTTACTACCCTTAAGTGTTTGAGCTACCTTTCTAGTTTCTAAAATAAATTCAATTTTCTTTTCATTTTGCACCTGAAAAGACAGACTAATCAAGAGATAAAAATAAGATGATAAATGACGTCAAGATCACTTAAAGCAATGATTTTTTTTGTGAGAAGTTCGTTGTTCTTTTCAAATAATTGAGAACTAAATTCCATTGATTTGTCGTATCTTCATGAAAGTGTTTTTGCCTTATCAAAAGATAATAATAAGACATTCCGATCAGAAAAAAAAAAGTAGGAGGAGGATTAGGAGAAAAGACAAGAGAAAAAAGTCACACCTATGTCACAATTTGTGTTTTAAATGTGACATAATGTGATGTCAATGGCGATTGAATGCAAAATAAAAGACACGTATTATAAGAATGAAGAAGAAGGACATTACACCACATTATTTTAAATTCTAATTAATGGAAATAAAGAATGAAAGAAAGAATGATAAAACAATAAAACGATTGTTCCATTGTGGAGATTATTTTTAATCCAACTTTTATGTAAGATAAGGTGTGTTGAAGAAACTTCTTGTCTAATCACACTTAATCTCAATCTTCGTCCCTGTATTATACAATAAATGTTACATAAAACCCAAGTTTCTTTTCATTACGTCAAAATAGTTGAAAATGAATTTCATCAGATCAATTCTTTTTTTAAAAAAAAAAAATTACCCGATCAAATTCATTTTCAATCTGTTGAAAATGAAAAGACGTGCAAAATTTATTATAATCTCATTTTAGATTTTTCACATTCCAAAAAGATACACAAGAGTGAAACAATTCAAAGAATGTTTTATGATAAAAAATTTGTCACATGTCTGTATTATGTCTTTCACGTTTATTTGTGCTCTGGCTAAGGCCTTGTTTCCACTAGAGCGCAAATTTGAACTTTTTTGAAAAACAGTTGAAAAACAGAACAAATGTGCCCCCCCCCCTTTTCTGTCTATTATAGTTGAAAATAGGCGGGGACCACGTTTAAAGTTTTTTAAGCAAATAATATAAAAATTCAATAGGCAAATTGTTTTTAGAAAATTATTCATTTTATGCAAATAAAAAATGAACCCCCCCCCCCAAAAAAAAAACAAAATATGAATGAAAATTGTACATTTTATGCAGATTAAAAATGTATATTTCTTAAAGCTATATAGAAAAGTAAATAGCAATCATGTTAACGCTAAATTATTTCATCAATTTATGTCAATATTTCATAGAATTCTTTATTGAAACAAAAAATTACAAATATTTTATAACATCTTTATGTAAAAACAATTTTTTTTTTGTCAATTTTGCCTTAAGACATTTTATTTAAGTTATAATTTTTTTATCAACTCAAAAATTTTTTTAAAAAAAACTGAAAATGATTACAATGATATTTGTTTTAATTTGGTAATTTACAATTTGGTAATTTTTAGAATTTCATATCTATTGGCCAAAAAAATCTCGGCATTACGTGTCAATTTTAACTAATAATTAAAACAATTTATTAAGACAAAATTAACACATTTTTACATGAAGATTGTTCTAAAATATTTGTAACTTTTTCATTTCATAAAATATTAACATAAATTGATAAAATTTACCCATAAAGTACAAAAAAAAAGGTTTAATAATAAATAATATTGCATTTTTGTTTGCTCTTTATTTCTCCACAGCAAAACACAATTAATTCAAAAGTATGAATTCAGCGACTACAACTCATCATAAGCAATAACAGAAAATGCATTTTTAAGAAATTTTAAGAAATCCCCCTGTTGAATTTTCTTCTGACCAAAAAAAAAAAAGTGGTTTCTTTTAAGAAATATATGATTTTATGCAAATTTCCAAAGATTTTATGCAATTTTATTTTGGGTTCGAACTCATTATTATAGTACCATATGGTGGTGGTATCCAACAAAAGAGGATGAGAACCAACAATTCCATGAATGCTGCAGCATTTTATGAAAACTTTTGGCCTTAGTTGTTATGACACATGAGTTTGTATTTGTAACCTTAACACAAAAAAGTTACCTGTGTGTATTTATTTGCATTTGGCTTTTTTTTTTCTTCTGTATATTCTGCTATGACTCATCATCATTGTTAATTATTCGCAATTTCGCACACATGTTTGAAAATCTCAGTAGAACTCTTCTTCACCATTTTGTTTTCTCTCACATCTTACAGTACTGTCTATTTAAATTCAATTTAAACAAAAAAAATAGCGATTCTTATTAATATTAAATTACAATTATAATTAACCTTGACTTTGAGAATGAATGAAGTGCAAAACGTAACAAAAAACCGGCAAAAATTTAACAATCATTATTATAAAATAAATATTACAAATAAAGAACAAAAAAAAACGATGAAAAGAAAATTCCTTTTTAGCTGAAACGTGATTTATGCCAAAACATGGATAACAATAAAAGGGAGAAGGGGGGAAGGGAGAAATGACGTCAAGAGGTTCGCGCCATTGACGTCAACAGAAGAAAAAAAAAAAGACGGCCGAGGAATGTAGAATGAAATCTCTACTTAACGATGCGGATACAGATTCACCGTTATGCTGCATTTATAGACTGTACTTTAAGATGCATTAGGCCTATCTCCCCTTTTCAGATTTGTATCTTTATGTAGTTGCCTCACTTTTAACATGAAACGTGTGACGTCAAAGGGGTTAAAAGAGGTGGTTTTAAAATTTAAACGCCTCTTCGACTTTTTTCATTATTTATGCCTTTCAGATATAAAATGAATAGAAACATGAATGTGTTTTAGGAACTAGAAGGGTAGCTAAATCACGTAGTCGCGTATTTTCATGTTGTTATCTTTCAAAATAAGCTTTTTCTTTGGTGAGTTGGAATATAACCCAACTTTTAGCAGATTTTATAATATTTTGTTCAATAAAAAGTTTATTTTGAAAGATATGAACATAAAAATATGCTTACGTGATTTAGCTACCCTTCTAGTTTCTAAAACACTTTCTAGTTTTTTTTTTCTCTTCGTAATTTTGCTCTTCTGATTCTGAAAGACAGAAATAAACTTAGATCGATAACAAAAAAATGTATTCTTGTGTCAAGAATCCTTTTGGTTAAACTATTTGAGATCGTTTTGCTCGCAATCCGTTTCCATCAGATTAAGGCATTGTTTCCACTGGAGTGAAAATTTAAACTTTTTGAAGATTTCAACTAGTGAAAAATTGAACACACATGAGTGACATATGACCTTTACCTATGATAGTGAATGTGAGGTGGCCACGTTTCTTTTATTTTTCATCAGTTGAAAATTTTCAAAAATGAGCTCATTGAAACCCAGTGGAAACAAGGCCTAAATGACAAACCTTACATTATTTTTTGTCAACCCCTCTGACGTCACAAACTTAGTTATCTTACAGTGAGGCGAGTACAAACACACATCGGAGGACATAATTGCAAAAATAAAAATGTAGACTACAAAACGTAGCATAAATGAGTGCGTTATTGAATTGGATCGGAATTTCTTGAGTAGGACGTAGTTAAAAAGGAATGTTTTTCAGTCGACTTTTAAACGCATGTTCTTTCTCAGTTTATAATATGAAGAAGGATCGACTCCAAATAGAATCCAGATCAGAGCTGAAACGCTGCCCATTTTTGGCAACAAACAACAACAACATTCTTCTAACTTATTCCTCACAAGATGCAAAAATAGTGTGAATAATCAAAAATCATTACATAAAAAACTACATCTTAATAAATCGTACGATGACGTAGAAGGGGTTAAGAGGAGAGCTAGGGGAGTAATCTTAAATTCTCCGCCCACCTCCCCCTTTTAAGCTGCGAATCGATTCCAAATGAAGGTTAATGAGATTATTAACAACGAAATCAAAAGACTGGTTTAACCTAATTTCAAATATGAACATAAATAAAATATAAAAGATTGTCGTCACATTTGTTTTGCAGTTAGTCAAGAGGCGTTAAAACCCCTTGAAACCCTCCTCATTGCCTCATAAACACGTAAATCTCATTGACCGCTCCCCCCCCCCCCCCCCACCTACACCCCTCCTTTTATTACTAAAGGACACCCGGTGTCTTCTCTTTCAGATCACATTTCCCTTAAATTTCATGCAAATAAAACCCCAAATAAAACGTAAAATCAACACATAGCTTACCCGTAACTCTTTTTTTTTTTGTAGTAGTAGTAGAAGAAAATAATGAAGGCGTTGTTGTTAACTGTAAAGTGATGACTTTTGTTTTGATTCAATCCAAGCAGAACAAATAACTTAACTGCATGCAAACTCAAGCTTCAAAATTCAGTCGCGGTGTCCGTTCTTTAACTTCTTTCGGTTCTTCCTCTCTTGTTACGACCGACTACCAAACGTTCACGTCTCGGACTCCCTTCGTCTCGCACGGTCTTGCGTGATAAGGTCTTAAAAGAGGAGCAAGTTACTGCACCAAATGCTCTAAATTGTGTATGGATTACAAGGAGCGCTTCTTTGGCTCGACTTTTCATAGATAAATTAGATCTAAGAGCACTTTCGATCAAGATCCGAGAACTCTGAATAAACTAAAAAAAATATTTGTAACAAGCCGTATACATAGAGATAGCTCAACTCTATAATAAGAGTAAAAACGGCGTGGATGAGTGAATTGTAATATTATTGTATACACCTTCGAAATTTTATTTTATTCCACTTGCCTACTCTTATTTTTCGATTTATCTTTATAAAAAGAACAGTACATTTCTTTAACAAGACTATACATTCTATTTATTGATTGAATCGTGGTTACTCAATTTATTTTAGCTCTAACTAGCAGTAGTGCCATCTATTGAGAACAATCAGTTATGGTACAGATAGCTTCATAGGCCATACAAGTTGTACAAAACAGGCGAATTTCATAATTGCAGCAGCGACACCTGATGACAAAAAAATCAACTCAATTCCGACCTTTGGGCGGAAACTTTAAACATACTGAAATATTTTCATTTATTCTTTCAATAAAATTATTGCATTTCAATGATAAATATATTTCACGAAATTTATAAAATGACTCAAATCATCTGCGCATAAACAGCACTCGAAATCATACAATGTCAATATTACCACGCAATTGCTATTCAACGATTTATCCAGCTATGGGACGTCACCACGTTCATAAACCTCAGACGTGATGACACACTTCTACAATAAAATCAATGAATAACAGACTGCGAAGGTTTTTTCATAGTTACATGAGGATCTCATGATATACATAAAGGGCCGTTTTAAGACCTTTGTAGGCTCTAGACCAGGCATGTGCAACTCTCAATAAGAGCGTGGGCCGAATGACGAATTTTAAATATATTCGCGGGCCATAGCCATAAACATGGTTCCGCCAGAGTGGACAGAGTTTAAGTGTAACGTCTTAACTTCTAAAATTCATTGCAAATGAAATCTACGTCCTAGAATGTATGTAACTGTTAGAAACAATGCATTCCTTGGAATTTCAGGAATGCAGGGATTCCATCCATTCCAGCGGTAACTGCACCTTTTTAAAAGTTATGCCGTTCAGAGTGGATGTAGAAGTGTAACTATTTTTAAAGCGGCAGTCACACTAGGCTGGTTTACAAGCCGCTGGTTGCTGCTGGCTATTAGCAGCAACAGCAAGCAGCAGCTGCTTTGGGTTCACACTTGTGCCGCAGTCACACTAGGCTGGTTGCTGCTGGCTGGTTGTAGCACTCTAGCAACATAGTCTGAACTGCTACCAGCAGCTGCTTTTCCCAGCATGCTAGTGATTTTAACAGCAGCTGGTGAAGTTGGACATGTCCAACTTTAGCAGCTACCAGCTGGTCATGTGACTCCTTTCCTGCTGCTGCCATCTAGTGTGAACATTTTGTTGCTAGTAGTGGCACTAGTGGTAGTTGAAACTCCACTGCTTGGGTTGGTTGTTGTTAGTGTTTGTGTTTTTGCAAGACGGTGATTGGATGACTTGCACTGCTAATACCAGCAGTGACTGGACAAGTGTGAACCCAAAGCAGCTGCTGCTTGCTGTTGCTGCTAATAGCCAGCAGCAACCAGCAGCTTGTAAACCAGCCTAGTGTGACTGCCGCTTTGTCCAGTCACTGCTGGTATTAGCAGTGCAAGTTATCCAAAAATACAAACTCTAACAACAACCAACCCAAGCAGTGGAGTTTCAACTACCACTAGTGCCACTACTAGCAACAAAAAGTTCACACTAGATGGCAGCAGCAGGAAGGGCGTCACATGACCAGCTGGTAGCTGCTAAAGTTGGACATGTCCAACTTCACCAGCCGTTGTTAAAATTACTAGCCCGCTGGTGAAAGCAGCTGCTGGTAGCAGTTCAGACTACGCTGCTAGCTGGCTACAACCAGCCAGCAGCAACCAGCAGCTTGTAAACCAGCCTAGGGTGACTGCCGCATGTGTAACGTCTTAACTTCTAAAATTCAATGCAAATGAACTAATGGCTCTAGAATGTAACTGTTAGAAGCAATGCGTTCCTTGGAATTTCAAGAACGTAGGGATGTCTTCCATTTCAGTGGAAACTGCATCGTTCAAAACTTACGCCGTTCAGAGTGGATGTAGAAGTGTAACTATGGTTCCTCCAGAGTGGACAGAATTTAAGTGTAACTTCTAAAATTCATTGCAAAAATATTGCGACCTGCCCAGAAATAATGAAAAAAATCGGCAATTCTGCAAATCCTGCGTTTTAGTACTATATGTATACAAGAACCTACCTACGCCTGTACGCCATTCCGTACCCTATATTCATCTATTGAATTCAGTTATGAATCGATTAAAATTACGGTTGGGCCAGTCGAATTCTCGAATCTTGAAAATTATTCGCGATTCGAAAACTCGAATCTTCGCACTTTTTTCGTCTTTCGAATGAATCGAATCTTTCGAAACCTAAACTTAAAAAAAACTGCTAAACATTTTGGTAAAATTAGTTTTTAACTCCATTGACGTCCAACAAAATCATACAGGTTTTTTAGCATTTTAGCATTCACTATAAAAAACGGCAATTGTTGCAATTTTGGTGGTACCCAGAATAAATAAATGAAATAATTATATATATAATATCCCAGGTGTGTGTGTGTGTGTGTGTGTGTGTGTGGAGTAACACTGTACAAAAACCTTGAAGCACGTCGGAATTTATATAAATTTGAATAAATGAACCGTTTTTTTTTCTCAAGGTCAACATATGTTGAACTCTTCCTTTGGAAAGTGTAGAAGGGGGGGGGGAGAGAGAGAAAAGTGGGAGGGGGTGAGGGGAAAAGGTTGGAAAGTGTAGAAGGGAAGAGAGAAAGAGAGAGAGAGAGAGAAAAGTGGGAGGGAGTGACTGAAATTGAAATGAAAGGAGTAAAAAAAGGAAAAAATGACGCGCATGCACACAATTGCCTGTGAATTTTGCTCCCGTCATTTATGACGAGTTACCCCACTAGTTATATATATATTATGCCAGGTCTGTGTGCGTGCGCGTGTGTGTGTCTGTCTGTCTTCTAACGCTGGACAAACACCTTTGTCGGAATCTATATAAATTTGAATAAATGAACTGCTTTTTTTTTCAAGGTCAACTATATGTTTCACACTTCCCATCCAAGAACCCCATGATATTAAATTGGAGAGGGGGGAAAAGGTTGGAAAGTGTAGAAGGGGACAGAAAAACGTGGAAAGGGGGGAGTGGGTGACTGAAATTATAATGAAAGGAGTAAAAAAAGGAACAAACGACGCGCATGCGCACACCAGAGAAAAATGAAAAACTCATTTTCTCTTTCAAATATAAAAAGGGGAGGGCAAAATAGTAGCAAAATTAAACTAAATTTATCACAGGCAATTGTGCCCAGCATTAGAATTTCTTTTCCTCTGCCCTTTTATGAAAGCCATCAATTTCTAATTGGGTTTGTTACTTGGTCTGACGTCATAAAAGGGCGGAGGAAAAGAAATTCTAATGCTGGGCACAATTGCCCGTGAATTTTGCTCCCGTCATTTATGACGGGTTACCCCACTAGTTATTTAATATTATTTCATTTAATTTGTACCTTCTTAATGAATAATATAGGATTCAGGTTCGAGAAAATTTAGGATTCGTCCCACCTCTAATTAAAACTAAATTAAAAGCTACTGAATTTTCTTTCCCTTTCATAGTTTCTCATTGATTTTAAACCGGTGGAATTTTTACATAGGAATAATTATTAATTAGATATGCATTAAAATAACACCTAAGAAATTTTTTTTGTTTAGCTTAAAACTGAATAGATTAAAAGGATGAACTGAGGAACGGGATGAACATTTGGGGTAACTCTAAAACCCGAAACTGAATGCTTATACTTTTTCTTATACACTGTTATTAGGTGGGGTTACATCAAACTGAGTTTGTTGCAGAATGTAAAAAAATGTGTTTAACACTGTACTAATGCCAAAGTTTATTTGTAACGTTTTCATAGTTAACTCAATCAATAAAAAAACCCTAACAATATTTTCATTAACTTTGTAGCCTCGAAACCAGCCAATAGTCAAATTAGCCGTAAGAAGTTGTTTTTAGTTCAACTTCCGGTTTAGACATAGTGAAGGCCCACACATTCAAGAAGGGAATTTAGCACTTGAACCCTCTAAACAGGGTTCAAACATGAAAACACACCTGTTTTATTGAATAATCTATAAGAGGCTTTCAATATGTTGACCTTTGAAACTTTAGTCAGAAAATTTCAGATGAAGTTCAAGTTTAAAGTGACGTCAGACTACATACCCAACCAATTAGAAGTTACCAGTCGTCATAAAAAGGGCGGAACCAACTTATGTTCGTCCGATTTCTAATTGCCTGATATTTGGTGCCACAGCTGAGTGCGCCAATAGATGGCGCGAACTGTACTTCAAGCTTCCATTTACAATACAATTCATGCACATTAAAATTGTAAATTTTATTTTTAATTTAAAGTTGAAAATACGATACAATAAAGGTCTATAGGATTCCTTGAATCCCTTGTTTCTTTCTAACACGGAATTGCTTTACCTTTATAAATTTATTCCCGTGGCATACACCATATGACGTCATAATAAAGCCAACACCATCTATTGAGACAAAGATAAAATTTAAATAAAAACTCGTACAAATTATTTTTATTGATTTAAAAGCAATTACAATTTGCACCAACTTACTAATTTGGCATTTGATTTGCATAATATAATTCAAACATATTTCTATTAATTCCATTCTGAATAGAAAAACAAGTTAAAAATAAATTTTTGAAAAATTAAAATTGAAATCCCCCTCAAATTAAAATAAATCATTTTACAAATCTCACCCAGTGTAACTTTTTTGTTTATAAACGATAAAATTAAAAAAAAATTAAAACCCAATTTTGATGCTTTTTTGTACTTCATATTCGAGGTGCTGGGGACAAAATCTTTAGACTTTATAATAAAAAATTCCATAAAAATTAAGAAGTCGACGACGACCGTAAAAAATGTTGTAAAACCTTGTCCCCACAGAACAATTTCAAATCACTCATAAAATGAAATATATGAAACTTTTAGTGAAAACTCAATCGCTTATTTTGAAGGTTGGTTTCTATATTAATTTCATTTGAAGTTAAGGCTTTGAATCACCTGAAAAACAACAACAAAAACGAAATACAATTAAAATAATTTCCATTGATCAAGAAAGTGCAGTAAAAACCGTTTAACACCAAATTTGAAATACAAATATTTTTCGTGTTAAACTCTGATTATTCATTCAGTCTTTCAAGTAGAAAATGAAGAAAAACTTGAATGTGGTTTAGAATCTAGAAAGATAGCTATAATTCATTTAAGGGTATTTTCATGTTAATTTCTTTGTATTTTAAAATAATAAGATTTTAAGTAGTTTGAAAATGACTCAATTTTAAGCAGATGAAACTTAGCAGAAGATATTTTTTAGTTTTTGTCTACAAAAAGTTTATTTTAAAAGACATCAACATAAAAATACTATCAACCTTCTAGCTTTTAAAACAATTACTAGTTTCTGTTAATTTTGATCCTGAAAAACAAAATAATCAGAATTCTAAAATCTTAAAACTTTATTTTCTTATTTTGATTAAAAATCTGAATCATTGGTAACAAAAACTAACAGTATATTTATAAGAAATGAATGAAAATAGTTAATAAATCCCTTCTATTAATTATCACTTAATTTCATTTTCAGACAAATTAACAATAAATTAGAAAGTAATAATAAATACCTTGTTTCTATCCGGAGCAACAAGATCTCTGGGTAATTTATAATCTTTAGTCTTCATGTTTGGATTTGCACCGTAACTCAAAAGAATCTTGATAATATCCAACTGTTTCTCCTCGTCGAGGTTCTTAGACATTGCGGCCAAATGCAGTGGCGCGATCTCAACGTACGTCGTTGCATTAACGGCCGAACTGACGTGCAAACCATTCTCGCAAAGAATACGGACCATCTCCACAGATCCCTTTTCTACGGCCAGATGCAAAGCCGTTTTTCCGTTGCACGATTCCTTTTTAATGACAAGTAACAAATATATTTTTAAAATTATTGCCACGTTTCAAACCCTCGCGAATTTACCTCCTCGGTAAGAGATGCCCCTTTTTGTAAAAACAACTTCACGATGCGTTTGCAGTTCACTTTACCATGACTCTGAACGGCCAAATGAAGAGCAGTAAAGCCTAAAATAGAAAATTTTATTACTTTTTTATACTTCAAAGAAAACCGACGTTTAAAGTTGATTCTCGACCTTCTGCGTTACGTCGACGAAAATCGACACTTCCCGTATCACAAATTAATTTAGCAACATCGTACGCGATATCGCCTCGAGTGGCAGCAACTTGTAACGGGGTCAATCCATCACGACAGATGCAATCGGGATTTGCTCCGTAGTGCAGGAGGTACTCAACAATTGTCGGATTGTTGCCAACAACAGCTACAAATAATGGTGTCTAAAACACAAAAAGCATTACATGAAATTAAAAAAAAAACAATCTCAAACTAAAAAAAAAACGTAACAGCGAACAAACCTGACGTCGATTGTTTTCCATATCAACAGATCGTTTCTTCTCGCCAAGAATTGTCCCGGCTGCATATACGAACGGATAGTTTCGGTTGGCGACTGCAACGTGAAGAAAACTAAAAAAAAAATACAAATGAAGTTACTACAACACGTACATTACAAAATGCCAAGAATGTTTGCATTCACGCGATTTTAAAGCATAACAGAAAAAACTAGGGATGGAACATTTGAATCCCAAGAAACCTGAAAAATATTCGAGTTTCTAAAATTCGAATCTTTGTGCTTTTTTCGTCTTTCGAATCCTAACTTAAAAACTGTTATCCTCAAATCCCACGAATCCTGAAAGATATTCGTGATTCGAAAACTCGAATCTTCGTGCTTTTTTCGTCTTTCGAATCCTAACCTAAAAAAAAAACTGTTAAAAACTTTGGTGAAATTAGTTTTAACTCCATTGACGTCCAAAAAACGGCGATTGTTGCAATTTTGGTGGTACCCGTATCACCAATATCGTCACCTTGTGGCGACCCTGAATGCCGCCACAATGTTTTTATTATTAACAATTGAATATTTAATATTATTTCATTTATTTGTATCTCCATAATGAATAATATAGGATTCTTATATTCGAGGGATTTGAGAACCTTTTAGGATTCGGATTCGAGAAAATTTAGGACTCGTCGCACACAGGCAATGGGTAGGTATAATACGTCATGTATTATACATGGTTTTATACCGTATATTATACTGTATAATACGTAACAAAACGTATAAAACTAAAAAAAAATACAAAAAGGTTTAATAAAACAAAATTGCAAGATTTTTTAAATGTTCAAAACAATGCGTTTCATTAAAAAAAAAAACAGTTTACAAATTTGCAATAGAAAAAAATGAAAAATTGCCCCAAAAAAAGGCTGACAAGAAAAATTAAATATTTTAAAATTTAAATCTGTTATTTGAAATATTTATGCACATTAATTGCTCATCAGAATGTTGTTTATTTGCACCTTAAAAACGGGATAAATGTAAAGAAGTTTTCTGGATTTCACTGGAGACAGCCTATTCCTTATTGCAGAACGAACATAAGACCAATTCGAAAACAGCCTAGCATAACTATGAGTGCTGGAATGCTCAGTACTTTTTTTCTGTCAGTTCACACTCATTGTATCAAGTTTGTTACAGCAGTTTGTTTATCTACCACCTTCTGAAATAATTGAAAATAATTCCAAACTGCACTGAACTCATGACCAACATTACGATGGGCTGAGAAAGCCTGAGACACCACCCACTACACCAACAAGACAAGAGGAAAATAGATCTTGTTTTTCTTACTTTTTAGACCTTTTTTTTATAAAAGTATCACAAAAACATGTTTTTCATTTAATTTTCAAAAATTAAATGAAAACAAACTTGATACAATGAAATGGGGTTTAATATTTTATAGTCGTTAAAATTTGTGATTTTATAACAGGTTTTTTATGTTTTGTACAGGTTTTATACACGTTTTATACAGTATAATACGTCAACGTATAAAACATTACTTTTGTTACATTTACCCATCCCTGGTCCCACCTCTAGAAAAAACCCATGATTCTCTTTTTCTCATTTCGCACAATGGAAACCATTAACACAAAATAGAAGAGACCAAAATATTTTTTTCGTGTTAAGGTAGTTTTAAACTTAAAAGTGTAAACAACATTTTTAAAAAAACTTGAAACGTTTTGAAAGTGTTTTAGATAATAGAATTTTCAGGTTGGTATCTTTCAAAATAAGCCTTTTATGCGAGTTTGAAATCTTAAAGCAGACGATACTTTTTGTAAGCCTGCAGAATGAAATAGTAATTGCCAAGTTTATAATTGTCATTTATCTACGACGTCCTACTAAATCTGTATTTAAATTTGTACACAAATGAGGAAGGATGTGATATCGAAACAACGACTATAAATTGAGTCGTAAGACGTACGTGTCTCCGTCTTTGTCCACTTCACACAGCTGCTCTATCTTCATTTGCTCCACGCTGCGAATAGCCGAATTACGATCATGATCGGAAAACATGGAACGCATTTTGCGAACTGCGTCACTGAACTTCGGAGGTTGAGGCTGTGGCAAAGTCAACAACACTAAAAACAAAACAGAAATATTAAGTATAAACGACCTACGCAAAAGAAATTCAAAATGTGGAGTTCGTACATGGAGGCGACGGATTTGTTTGCGGTTTTGATGAAGCAGAAGAAGAAGAAGAAGAAGACGGCGGATCGAGTTTAGGATAAATCTTTGGATAACTGCTCAATATTTTGTTCACTTCTTCTTGGACATCGTGTTTTGATTTGCGTCTCAATCTCGAATTACTCGCTAGGTTATTATCTATCGGAGAAGAACGTTGAATTCGTCGCTGCTGCTGCTGTTGTTGTTGAGGATTAGGCGGAGGAGGACGAGGAAGAGAAGGAACCAGAGCAGGATATGAATCGGATAATGAAGAGGCGATCGACGCGACGACAGGATCGGTCGAATCGCATAAGGTGATTTCGGCAAAATCAGTGTTCTTATCGGGAAAATCAAAATCATCCAATAAATTGCTGACCAAGTCGTAGATGTTGTTAGTCAGAAAAGACTGCGGTTCGAGCGGCAGAGACACTCTACGTTTCTCGACAACTGCCGAAGCGCCATGCGGAAAAAGATAAGGTTGTGACGACGAAGAAGAGGTTTCTCCGTCAGAACAATGAAATTGCTCTTGATAATCAACAGTCAAAGGAGATGTTTGACTGAAATCAGAAGCAGGTGAAGCAAGAGCAAGGGATTCGTCAGAAAAGCTCTGAACAGAAAGCGGACTGTGAGAAAAAGGATCTCTGTAATGTCCGTAAGAAGACGGTACAGATAAAGTAGCAAGCGAATCGGCGCCTACAAATTGAGGCTGATCGTGCATCGAATCGGCGGGAATGTTACTAACGGTTAGTAATGGATATTGACAAGGAGACGGAAGATTGGGAGGATTGGAATGAGGAGAAGCAGCCGACGAGGAAGACGGTTGTTCCTCGGATACGACTAAACCTCCTCCAGACAGATGCTTCAAAGAATGACGCTTCCGTCCTAGAACATCGACCGAAGGAGACTCTCCCTCGGCTCCTCTATTCTGTTCGTTAGGTTGAACAACTGTAACCAGTCCAACCGAACCATAATGAGGACGAGAAGGAATTGTAATCGATACGCTATGACGTGGAGAAGTGTCGGGCGAAGAGTTACTCGATTCCGAATCAAAACCGGAATTTGAAGACGAAGGAGACGAAACGTTGTTCATCTCGTATGGATGGTTTCGGCCTCTCGAAAGACGACCGTTCCCCATCGGACCTCGTTCCGTATATTTAGAGACATCTTCTTCATCTTCATCGGTGTCTCGTCTCGTATCTTCGTTATCATCATCATCATTTTCGTTATCGTTTCTGTCCTCAGTTATGTTCATTATCTTAAGGTTGGCGACCATATCGGTAATTTCTTCGTTCTCTTTTGTTCCATTTGTAATGGAAAGAGGGCAGAAATTATCTTTCTTAGTTCTGATCTTTAATGGAAGACAAAAAATGGAGTTCTCGTCATCGTCGTCGTTGTCGTCTTCTGTTTTCATTTTGTATTTCACTTCTAACTTCTTCTGTCCATTTAAATTGTTTGACATTTTGTAAATGTCTTCGACTTGTCCATTCAAATTGTTGGACACTAGTTTGTAATCGTGCCCATTTTTTTCTTCTTCCTGGTTTTCTTTTCCCGTTTTAGTTACTGTCATCGTCTCAAGAATTCAGCTTCAAAAGCCTGGAAATAGAAAAAGCCCAAACTAGTCAGTTATCAATGAACAAGTTGGAATTTCACAAGGAAAACAAGTTACTGTCTTGGTCATCATTTACAATGGCGCAAACGTTTTACATTTTGTTAGAAACCTAAAAATACATTTTAACTTTTTTTTTTATTCCTAGGAAGCTTTAAATTGGAAAAAAATGCGTCTTAGATAGTTAAAAGTTGATTACGAAAATTCGTTTTGGTATTTTTATCACTCTCTCTCTCTCTCTCACACACACACACACACACAAAACACGAACTTTGTTACTTTCTTCTCATCGAGAAAGATAAACGAAGGCAGCTAGCTGCATGGCATTCTTCCAGGGGGTCGACCGATAGATACATCGGCTCCGATTCGGCATTTTTTAACGCCGATATACTTCCATTGAAGTAACAAAAATAGATAAATTAGAAAATACAACAACCTAAAATAACCTACAGATCCATTAGTAATTAATATAAGGCCCCAAATGATGCATTTTTTCAACACTAAAAGAGACTATATATAGTTTAGCCTCTTAACAATTTTTCCAGTTTCATCTCAAGAGATACGAAAACCTTACCTTTTTCTCTAATTTTATGACGTAGTTTTCGAAGCATTTCAATTAATAATTTTCATTTTATCTACCATTCTTTTAGCTTTTTTTCTGTTTCAAATTAAAATCAAGGCGAATTTAAGGCCAATAAAAGTGTTGCAATAAAGTCATAGTTACTATATAAATAAAAGTGGATAAAAGTTTTGAAAAAAAAAAAATTCAAAATATCGACATTAAATCGGCATTAGCCGATTATATTTTCTCTGATCGTTTTTTGCCCTATATTTATTTTTCGAAATTATTTTATATGATTTTCAATATTTTCATAAATGAACATTTTTTAGGCTTTTTTCTTCTTCCGAAAATCACCTCAATTTAAATTTAGCTATCGTAAAATGGGTACTTTTTATGATAGACGTTTATTAAAAGATACCCCGATATTTCTCTTTTTTTTACAGTAGAACTTCAATTATTGGAAATAATGTCGGACATGCATAATTCGGAAAATCGAACTCCAATTAAAAAAAGTTGAGAAAAGAAAAAAAAAAAACGATTGCAAAGAAATTTCGTTTATTTCCATAAAAATAAGTATAAAAAAAATTGGTTTCGATAATCGACGTTCTTCTGTATCTTCATTTACTTTTTCAGTTTCCATCATCACATATTATGACACTTGAAATTCACTATTAAGTGAATTTCGAACTTGATTTACAATCCTTATGCCTAACCTCCTCCTCCCCCCCCAAACGATTAGCAAAACCTTGGTGAAAAAGATTGATTTCCAAAAAAAAAAGTTCATTTTAAAAAATATATATCGTCAACAAAAGCACAATAATCACAAGATATTCCATTTTATTTTTAATTTTTATTTACCTTATTTTATAACCACAGAACATGAATGAGAAGAAGAGGAGGTTACTATGGACATGACACGCTTTGATCACAAATTGGTCAATTGGTCGTTTAAATGAACAAGTGGAAAAAAGAGAGCAAAAAACTTACAAGAGTCCAAAATTTTAAGGTGCGTCCAGAAGTAAATTCCAAGAAACGAAGTTAAAAACACGTTTATAAAACAAGAGAAAAAAAAATTTATGAAGACGTTAAGTAGTTAAGACGTTTTGTTGTTTCTTTTGCTCTCTCTCTCTCTCTCTCTCTCTCTCTCTCTCTCTCTCTCTCTCTCTCTCTCTCTCTCTCTCTCTCTTCATGAAAATTAGTCATCGTCGTCAATAACAACTTAGAAACAACCAATGTCCAAAATGAAAAAAACTAATAAAGATTTCTCTTCCCTGTCTGAAAAAAAAAAAAGCATCGAATAGAATGACGATGATGACGTCACATCCTACATCATCGCTTACATAGTTTTACACTTTGGCTTTTAATTAATCTGATTCGTCGTCTCACAAATTGATTTATAAATAAACTCAAACTCTTGTTATAGTGACCTCGAAAGCCGGGTATCCACTTGTTGCATTTCTGCGTATCGTATCACCGTTGCGCGTATCAAATGACAAGGCACTTAGAAATCGGAACAAACAGAAGTTGGTTCCGCCCTTTTTTATGACGAAAGCAACTTCTAATTGGTTGGTTATGTAGTCTGACGTCACATGCTCCGCCCTTTTCAACGTCGAACCACACAACAAACCAATTAGAAGTTGCCAGTCGTCATAAAAAGGGCGGAGCCAACTGAAGTTCGTCCCGATTTCTAAATGCCTGTTATCAATGGATATACAGCTAGCGTAGCATCGCGTTCCGTATCAAAATATGATACAAAGAAACGCAACACGAACCCGATCGGTCATTTGGCGGTTTTTTCCCCACTCACATCAAAGAAATGATACGATACGCGGTCGCGTAAGTTGGGACAGGCAGCGCGCTCGGTCACTTCGTTGCACAATATTTGTTCATTCGCGTTTCTTCTCATTTCGGCAGTTGAAATGAAACTAGATGAAACGGGGACGTCGTCTGCAATCTCGTATCGCGCATTTGGAAACGCAACGCATTGATGATACGAGAAACAGCGAGTATAGCGTGAACACCGTATCAGTGAATGATACGGGTACGATACACAACGGTGATACGATACGCTAAACCGTAACAAGTGGATACAAAGCTGAATATAACAACTCGGCTATAACGTCATGGACGGAAATAAATAAACCTGCTTTGGGGGAGGGGGCTAGAAGCCCCCCCCCTTTCTCTCACTCAAAAATAAATATGGGTCCTAACGGAGTCCAAAAAAGTGAAGTTTAAAAATGGGAATGTCGTCAAGAATCGCCAGTTTCAGGATGATTTTTTTTAGTTCTGAACTAAAAAAAAATCATCCTTAAACTGGCGATTCTTGACGACATTCCCACATTTTAATACTTGACATTTTAATATTTTGGTTTTGGGGGACTAATTAGTTATTTGGGGGTTTAGATCCCCCTATTTCCGACAATGTATAACGTTATAACGTCAAAAGGGTGCCCAAAGGATTTCTATAAATCTCCTCGGTTACAAAGTCACTATCTCGGCTATAACGACAACATTTCAACGAATTTTACTGCTTTCGTTAAGTTACAGAACTCAACGGGTTCAATGTTTCATACAATTTGAAATGCAAAACTAAAAGTAATTCTTTAGAAAGAATTGCGCCAAAATACATGTAAAGTAACCTCAGAAACAACGTCACTCAAGTTACAACGTCAAAAAAACACTCGGTCCCCCGCTATAAACCTATAACCGAGTTTGACTATATTCGGATATTTCACAACACAGTCCAGTCATCGACTGTTCAAATTTGTCCATGGACAACCAAAGATGATCTGAGTGTGGTCACACCTGCGCGAACGCCGATTTACCTAAATACATTGCATTTCAATTGAAAAACCTCTTGTACAATATTTGGTATTTTGACCACAGTCGACCAGACCCCCCCCCCCCCCCACCTCGACTGTATCGTGTGAATCGACCCCTATATTAAAACTTATATCAATCTGTTTTTTAAAACTCAATTACGTCCAGTTAATACTCAACTTTAATTTTTAATACTCAAACTGTTCCGGAAACGGAAAAAAAACAATCCTTTTACATGTAAAGAGATAGGAAAACCGGAATTTGGACTGGGTTTTACACTTAGGATTTTTTTCTACTTTGGAAAAAAAGGGAAAATTGTTTACAAAACTGCAATTAAATAGGTTTGGCTAAAATAAACACTTATGGACATAATGAGTTTTGAAAAAAAAATACCTTATATTCTATACTACCTTATACTCTTTTAGGAGGTAGGATCCTCTACCAATAAAAAGAGTACACAGGATAACCTATTATTAATATAATTAGGCAAATTGCTCTTATTTTAAAGTAGATTTAACAACTAGTATTTTCATGTTTTTATCTTTCAAAATGAAACTTTTTAAGACAAGTTTCAAAAATGACCCAACTTTGAGAAAGATTTTTTTATTAAAAAAATTTTGTTCTATAAAAAGTTTTATTTTGAAAGGTACAAACATTTTATATATACTGACTGTATGTGGTCGTGAACGGTGCAGCCGCCGCCGCCGACCTTGTGATGACGTCATCAACTTCTAATTGGCTGGTTATGTAGTCTGACGTTGAAAAGGGCGGAGCATGTGACGTCAGACTACATAACCAGCCAATTAGAAGTTGATGACGTCATCACAAGGTCGGCGGCGGCTGCACCGTTCACTACCACATACATATTAAGCCAGGTCTGTGTGTGTGATCTAATGCTGTATAAGCAAGGACAAAAACCTTGAACACGTCAGAATTTATATAAATTTAAATAAATGAAGAAATGAACAGCTTTTTTTCTTCTCAAGGTCAACTATATGTTGCACACTCCCCATCCAAGAACCCCATGATATTAAAGTGGAGAGGGGAAAAGGTTGGAAAGTGTAGAAGGGAGAGAGAGAGAAACATGGAGGGGGAAACTGAAATTGAAATAAAAGGAGTAAAAAAAGGAACAAACGACGCGCATGCGCACACCAGAGAAAATGAAAAACTCATTTTCTCTTTCAAATATAAAAAGGGGCGGGGATAATAGTAGCAAAATTAAACTACAGTTTATCACAGGCAATTGTGCCCAGCATTAGAATTTCTTTTGCTCAGCCCTTTTATGAACGTCATCAATTTCTAATTGGTTTGTTACTTGGTCTGACGTCATAAAAGGGCGGAGGAAAAGAAAGTCTAAAGCAGGGCACAATTGCCTGTGAATTTGGCTCCCGTCATTTATGACGGGTTACACCACTAGTGAAACTATATTTAACTACCAATCTAGTTTATAACAATCTTTTCGTGTAGCTTTGCTGTTCCTCAAACACCGAATAAAAATTGTGCAAATTTCTAAATTGACGTCTTTGTACGATTAGAAATCAATTTTTTCAATGAAATTAAAAGTTTATCTGACAGTGTGTAACGTCACGCTCATTGTAGTCCAACAAATAATAGTGACGACACACGAAAAATAATGAAAAGTGCGTGCGTTTTTTTTTATCTATTCTTATTACAATAGTCGCAAAAAGTAAATATTCGAAAATTACCGGACTCAGTTTTATTATTCAAGTACTTATGTACTTAATAATAAGTTAAGAACAAATTTAACATTTTCTGTTTCGAACTCTTCATTATTCTGTCTTTCAGGTGCAAAACTAAGAAAATCCAGAAAGCGTTTTAGAAACTAGAAAGTGTAACACAATCACTTACGGTTATTTTCCATATTGATATATATTTCAAAATAAACTTTTTAAATTCAAAAAAAATATTTGTCTGCTAATGCCTTGTTTCCATTAGGGTGAAAATTTGAACTTTTTGCAGATTTCAACTGGTGAAAAATAGAAGAAACGTGACCTTTGCCTATGACAGTGAATAGGCGGGTCCACGTTTCTTCTATTTTTCACCTGTTGAAATTTCCAAAAAGTACAAATTTTCCCCCCCAGTGGAAACAAGGATTTAGCATCATCTGCTTAAAGTTAAGACATTTTTCAAACTAAACACAAAAGTATATTCTGAAAAATATCAATAGTAAAACACACTATAAAGTGATTGAGCTACCCTTCTAGTTTCTAAAACACATTCAAGTTTCTCTTCATTTTGCACGTAGAAAGTTCTAGCCTATAATCAGTGTATTTCATTAAAAAAACCCGTAATTGTTGGTTGATCTAAATGAGATTGTTACTTATGCAATTGGCTTTTGGACATCAGAACTGGAAACACTTGTTTATTATTTCATAAATATCCGAGCCCCTAGGGCCCTAACATTGATAACCACGAAAATCACATTTCCGTCCTATTTCAATATTTATGTGGCTCTTCTACATTATCTTTGGACTAAATTAGAAAACTAGACACAAACAGGAAAATACCTTCCGATTGGGCCCACCTACACTTCTCCCCGCCCCGCCCCCCAATCCACCCCAATTCAAGGGCCTCCATAGAAACAACAAGAAAGGTGTAAAAAAAAATATTAGATAAGGATAAAATAATAAAAGGAAAAATAAACAACAAAAGTTACTTTTTGCTTACGAAGAATTCTCAGGAGGAGAAGAGAAAACACTCAAAACGTAGTTTGGGTTTAAAGGGTTAAATGAGAAGAAACAACGAAAACATTCCTAAGAAAAAAACCAAGGAGTACCGAGTGTCATCTCAAGGCCACCATAGAAAAACCTTTTCTATTGGAAGAAAAAAAAAAAAAAATCACACTTTCAAGGTCATGTAATTTATCTTCTTTTTTGTTTATTACCATAATTTCAAGAAAAAGGCGGAGTCTATCTAATAAACAACCAATTACGGGGCTAGTACACACTAGGATTCTTTGTTGCGATACAATGTTGCATCTCGCAACATTGTTGAAATGTTTTTAGACTGAATCGAGTCAGCGCAGATTCATGTATCTCGACTCCCATTGAAATGAGAAACATTTCATAGTGTGGGATTTTTTTTTTTTGAAACATGAGCAAAAAAGACTCAAAAGAACTCACTTTGCTATTAATTATTAAAGACTAGACTTTAAAAAAAAAGATGTGGACTGTTGAAAATACTGTTAAACTAATCGAGGATCTTCTGTGTAAATTGTGTTTGTGGGATGTTATGTCATCATCATCATTTCCTGCACCTTTTCCCGCATTATGCAGGGTCGGCCTTACAGATTCTATCTCTCCAGTCCTTTCGATTTTGTGCCGAACTCCCAGAGACCCCACATGCCCCCATATCCCGTTTTACCACCACATTCCAAGCTTGTTTGGGCTTTCCTCTACCTCTTTTAACCCCCAGGTCCAATCCCATCAGCTGTTTAAGCAGCTCATCCTCTCCACTTCTAGTTACATGCCCAAACCATTTCAACCTATCCTAATGTATGTATTAAAAGAAAACGAAATCCAGTCCCATCTTCCAATTTCAGGGATGTCCAAAACGTTTAAATCGAATGTGCTCTCAGCTGTGAAAAGCTTGGGTGCCCAGTACTGTATCCGCTTCATCACCGGTGATGAATCACCGCGTAGGCAACACGTTACAAAGGCCACTTCCGCAGGTGATAATCACATGGTGAACGCCAGAAGGATGGAGAGAAACATAACAATGTTGCAGGTCTGATTCGCGTCAGTTCCGATTCTGCCCCCCAACATTGTATTGGATCAGCCACGCAACAATGTATTGACGGATTAAAATGATGAACCGATGAACATTTGGGGTTATAAGGTGGGTTGAGCAGTTACGTTAAATTGAGTTTGTTGTAGGGGGGGGGGGGCGCGACCCCTGATTACTTCGATTTAAAACATGATTTGTGTGTTCTGCATCCATGTTAATAGTGTTCCTCCCAAGGTTTTTGTGTTCATCCAATTCTAATGTATATTATGCATTCTGTGTCAGGCTTTAGGATTACTTCATTCGTTCATCCTTTCATCCTGACCCAACAATGTATCGCAACAAAGGATCTTAAGTGTGTACAAGCATTTAGATACGTCTTTCGCAAAATCGCAACCCTCCAATGTTAATTATGCAGGTATCGCAATTAGCCCAGCCCACTTTTTTTTTTTTATAAATGTACATTTCATCATCAGGTTAGTCGATTGACGTCATTAAACAACAACAACAAAAAACTAAATCTAGTTTTCTTTTTCTATCAGAAATTATTTTTCTGATTATTTTGGGTTTATTACAAGGAAAATTAAAATTTCCTATTCTATTTTAAATGAGTAATCGCTAATCAGAGACAAAACAATATAATTTAATAAATTAAATTAATACTTTAATTGGTTAAATGCAAATAAAAGCAAAATTTTCACTATTATTATTAGTACATAGGCTCCCCCTTTAAACCAGTGGTTTCGAAAGGACCGTTCTGTGAACCACTGACTGTGCTAGATAGAAATAAAATGAAATCGTACAAGTGTTTCAAAAAAAAAAAAAAATTATCAAAAAAAAACCCACCAGAATTACGAAATAATAACAAAGGAGGCGTGGCTTAATGTGTTAATAAGATAAGCCACGCCCCCTTGTCTGTGGGTTATTCCAGACAAGTTAGCCTCGTTTCCAAATGTAATAAACGAGGTTAGATGATAAGACGTACATAATTATTATTAAAATATAAGATGAGCGCCAATCGCTCAGTTTCGCTCCGTAATTTCCGCTCTTTTCTGATTCTCTCTCTCATAAGAATGGATGGCGAATACGACATCCAAAATGGCAGATGAAACCTTAGAATCGAAGCTTTTATTACATGTTTTTTTTTTAAACTGTTTACTCACGTAAAAGATCGTGTTATTTAATTCAAATATTATTATCATTATTTTCTTCCGAACTCCTCCTCCTGTCTCTCTCTCTCTCCTTCTCGAACAAATAAACAATCTTATCGAATTATGAATACACATAAATTATGAGAACAAGAGTTGAGAATCCCATTGAAAACCAAACTTTCCTTTTTACTAATTTTGATGTTTTCTCTCAAAATCACTTACCTCAAAGCAGAGACGATCCGAAATAACTCCTTATTTTCAATGATACTTCTGAACAGCAACAATCTAAAAGTAATTAGAGTAGAAAATAAACTGAATTTCCTGTCCCCATCAACACCGAACGAACGTCACTTGCGTCTGCTGATGCTGCTGCTGCTGCAATTACGAATTACGAATGTTGTAAACTTTCAGCCAATGACAGTCTAAGAGAGGATGTAACACTCACCTCTTTGACCTACTACAGTTTATATGTAATTGTGCGCCACCTAACGAACGGCCTTTTATCAGCCGATTTGTTTACACAGGACACTCACTGCAAATTTATGGGATAATTTGTACATACTAAATTGTAATTGTACCAACCACAATTTAATTATTTTAATAAAGACATAGATATTTAAATGAATTAATGTGTTAACAAATGATTAAATTTTAGTTTCACAATTAATATGAAACAAAGAAAATAATGTATATCATCAGGCCCGGAGTTGACTTTTAAAATGTTACCTGGAAAATGTTGAGGGTTGTGCTTTTTCAAGCTTTTTGGGACTTCTGGGGCCAGTCATTTTCAGCAGAGGGTCATTGCTGGTGGGCCATATTCAGTGAAATTTAGAAAATCAGGGCGGGCTAGATGCGGCCCGCGGGCCATACGTTGCACATGTATGGTTTCGAATGTTTTAAGGAAGGGCACCGAGAATTTCCCCATTTTCCCTGTGGCTCAGTCCAGGCCTGATGTTTATTAAATATATTTTCATTAAAATAATAAATATTTTACATATAAAAAACAGAAATACACATTATAAAAGAAGCATAAAAAATACATAATTAAATCATCGAAATTTCGGAATAGTGAGAAATTTCCGAACTAAGATATTTTTAAATGTCATTCGCAATATTGAATAAATACTATAAATAGTAAAAATAGTAAAATTAAATGTATACATTGTCATTTAATCCAACTGGTTGCATTTGCATATGTAAACCGTAATGCCGCTAACGTATGGCCGCTCGCTAGAAGGCGTCTGAATATTATTGACATCAGCATAATTCAACAAGAACGCGAATAGTGTTACATCCAACGATCTATAAAGAATAGATTGGCAGTTAAGACGCCATTTTGAGGCGAATTGAACACTACGGCGGCCATGACAGTAAAAGGCAAAAAGCCCTTAATTGCCTATGGGCTGCTCATAGCAAACTCCTATATTCTTATTTTTTTTTTCAGAAAAGGAACTGCACATTTAATGTATTTGTTCATTATTTATGTAACCTACTCGTAAAATTATACTGAATACAATACAATAAAATTTAATTATTTATTTCACACAATTAAATACCAAAATACACATATTTAACATGAATAATAAAATACGTACATAAACGTGATTTAATCAATGGCCTTTAAAAATAATTAATTTGGTTAGCTGTTACTGTTAGTCATTCGCTTTTTCACTGTTGGCAGGTAGTACCCCCACCTACCCTCGATTACCCTCACCTGCCCAAAAATATCGCGACCTGCCCAGAAATAACAAAATTCTGCTCTATACAAAAAATTTCAAAATTTTTTTAAAATTCCGGAAATTTTCTTTTTGGGCAGGTAATGGTTAAGTTTAGTAGGTAGTACTCCCACCTACCCTTGATTACCCTCACCTGCATAAAAATATCGCGACCTGCCCAGAAATAACGAAATTCTGCCTTTTCTGCCCGTCCTGTGCCATGACCCCTAATGTATTTGACTGCTGATCACTGTCCTTTCTGCCTATAACTGTCATGGCGGTGCGTAGCTGCAGTAGCCTCAGTTTGGGGGCGCTGATGTCTATGAAATTGCCAATCTATTCTTTATAGATCGTTGGTTACATCCTCTTTAAGCTAATATTGTATTGAATAAGTGCCAAGGACGTGCTGCCCCCTATCTAATATAAAACGGTGAAGAACTCTATCCAAAGTCTAAAAGCATTTTTAATTTTAATTTTAATATCAGTTGAAACAACCCAGACACATATGCGCATGTATAATGAATCCCCTCCAACAGGGTCCTCGATTATTCTTTATATGTCAGTCTAACTATGAAGTTGAGCAGAAGCTATCAACTGAGGCTAAAATCTTGAGAAATCATTGACGTCATCATTTTGTGTCAACCATATGGCACATACTCCGTATGACGTCATAAAACGTGGCAAAAACAAAAACCTCAAACATAAAAGATGTTAAATATTGTTGAAGTTGAATCACAGAATAGGAAAAATATGTTACGTATGTTCTCTATATTCTGTGGTTGAACCTAGAATATTTAAGAATACCAACAATGGTAGGAAGAAATGTCAAGAAGAAATGGGTAAAACATGAGAAAATGACATTTATGTGCAATGGGAGTATACTCTTGGGTGGATGACATGTTGCAAGTATAGCTAACATATCTCAAGAGATTTATCAGTTTCCATCAGATTTTATGATTGGAAACTATTGAACAGTATATTGAACATAGCATATCGAAGAATATCAACACTGTCAGGCAGAATATCTAGAAGAAATGAGAAAAGTACCCTTTTGTGCAATATGCGAGCATACTCATGGGTGGGTGGGTGACATGTTGCAAGTACATATCTCATATTAATGGGAACAATTGAAGAGTAGATTGCACATAGAATATTTAAGAATACAAACACTGCCAGGAAGGAATGTCTAGAGAGTATAGTACCTAATAAATATATAGATCTATGTTATAACGTTCAATCTTAGACTATTACCTTCTTTTGTACCTTACCTTACATTAGGAAGGTAAAAAAGTAATAGGTTACTTTTCCGAGTGTGACCGTATCGGCCGAGCTGACAGCTGCTCTCTTGGTCCACGTTAGTTCGGATAATCCAAACTTTACGTAGTTTTAAATCAATGCATTGTTTTTTTAATAACCCTTTTTGTAACCCTGTTTGTTCTGAACGTTGCTGTAAAACCCAAACTTTACCATGGAAGCAAATAGACATTTTGATGTGTTCTTTTGCTGTTTTCTCAGAAATTACTTTCACAATTATTGTGACATTTACAAAACGCAAAGATAAAAGTATGTAGCGTCACAATCAGGCATTTTTTTTAAATATCCCAAGTTGTATAGTAACCCTCAAGTATTTTTTTTTTAAATTAACTATACATATAGAGACCTCTAGTTATTAAAATAAGTGCCGATTATAAATTGGAAATAAGCAATTTGCGGAGATATTAAATTTTATTTACATTTTTGAAATTAATTCAACTTCATTGAACTATATTTTGAGAAAATACAATTGCATTTTAATAAATAATGTGTTTTTTGGTAAATATTTGTTAATTTTTTTAATTTAGCAATGATTTTGAACAGTTAAGTGATTTTTTGGGAGGAAATGAAGAATATTCTTCTTTTAATCGTGATGGGCACATGAATTTCATTTGATGTGGGCCATAATTTAATAAGAAAATTATACACTAGAATTAGGACTTGGATTTTTATGCAATATCAAGCAAAATGTTTCTCAATTTGTGGCCCAAGTGCCAATTTTGAAGTAACAATCATCATTAGAACAAGTGCAATTATGCTTTTTTTTAAATCAAAAAGGCTATAGTTTAGAGGCTAGACGTGTTGGTGACTAGCAGTTGTCAACTACAGTTTTCTAGCCTCTAAGCAGTGTTTTTGATTGAAAAAAATCGTAATAAACAATTATAAGTGTTATTTCTCAATTGGTAATTCTTGGGTCACAAATTGAGAAAAAATTGCTTGATAAGTGCATAAAAATCCTAGCCCCAATTATAATAAACTTCATAATAAATAAAAATGGAAGAGACCAAATCGTGCACCCTCAAAATTAAAAGTGGGATCAACTCAACAAGTGAACTAAAATTATTTGCCCAATCAAAAGATGATACAGCAGCTGTTTAAAACTAATCAAATCAAATGTCATTTACTGAGAACGTGATAGATAGTAAGTGGCAGCCCCCCCCCCCTCCAACCCGACCCCACTCCAAAAAACGAACTTCTCTTCTTCAACTTGTGATTATGTTGAGGTCATCTGCTTTAGTAATTCGTTCCCAGATCGTCATATCTGCATGAATGTGCAATTATTATAAACAAGTTTTTGTGGTAATTTTGTTCTTCTTGTATTTTTCTTATGTTTAAAGTCACTAAAAGTGGTGTTAAGTTAGGATTTTGACGTCTGTCGAAAAATTAAGAAAATACGATTTGAATTTACTGATGAATCGTTTCTGGAAAGCCATGGAGGAGTATCATTATCACAGTGTTGACGACCGAGGAGGCGAAGAGGACGGTTCGTCTTCCTTAAGAGGGAAAAGACATAATTTCTCTTTCCTTCAACTGGACCAGACTGCAATGGAGAACCATTTGGACAATCTGTTCTTTAATCGTTCAGTACCAGTTGAAGGAAGTGGAGAAGAAGAGGATGTGAATGCTGATAATGTTCAAGCTCTGTCTTTCTGTCATAACCAATTGTCAGTTGTTCCTCGTCAGATTTCTTTTTTTGGAAATCTTCTTAGTTTGGATCTAAGTTCTAATCAACTTACCAATCTGGACGAGGCTCTGACTGGACTTCAACACCTGAATACACTCATTGCCAAAAACAACCTGTTAACGGACGATTCTCTACCGAAAGACTTCGGAACCGGTCTTCGACAATTGATCGAACTCAATCTGAGTGGCAATCAGTTCACCACTGTTTCTCCTCAACTTTTCGAACTTGAAAATCTTAGATATCTTCACTTGGGAGGAAACAATATAACGCATCTGTCTGGAAACATTGGACAGTTGCAGAAGTTAGAAAACCTTCCTTATTATCAAAAAGAGAAAAAAACAAAGCAAAAATTATAATAATAAATAAGTCATAAAATGTCTAAAACTACAGACACTGTAGAAATTAAGAGACCAACATAAAGCTCGTGGGCTAGGGGGGCCTGGTAACTTTATGAAGAAAGCCCATAGAGTTTGTAGGGTTTTATCAAACCCAAGCCTATGAGTTTGTGGGATATATATATATATCATGGGCTGGGGCCGCCGCATTACAGAAAAAAATCATAAAATTGTGACAGTTACATCTTATAATGCATAATTTTTGTATGACTGCCATATGTCACTGCTTATGAACAATTATTTTATGACATATTATGCCACAAACTAGTTAATAGCAGTCATATGACAGTATTTGTCACAATATTTTGTCATATGACAAGTCTTATCATCTTTCAGTAATGATCCCCTGAGCTACACTGTAGTCTGTAGGTCTCGAACATTTTTTTTCCTCACAAAATGCTGGTGTCTAAATTTGCAATAATTCTAATTATTAAGGCAATTTCTGCAGTGTCTGTATTTTCAAGAAATCTCTTAAAAAGTTTATTTCTGAATTATTAAAAGGTTAACGGTGTTGTATTTGGGTGGAAACCAACTAAAAGAAATTCCAGCCGAATTGGGACGTCTTCATTTCTTAGAAGCCCTCATCCTGTGCGAGAACAAACTTGAAAGTATTCCATCTTCCATATCACAGTTGAAGAGACTCAGATCACTTGCACTACACAAAAATAACCTTACAACTTTGCCCCCTGATATCGTCACTTTAAGAGGCCTCAATGAAGTCAGTTCACTTACAATAAATTTGACACTTGGTCTCCTCATTTTTTTTTTTCTCTATCTCTCTCTCGCTCACAATATTTTGTTTTTGTACTTTGAAATGCAGCTTAGCCTCAGAGATAATCCTTTGGTGGTCCGTTTCGTCAGAGAAATGATGTACGATCCTCCGTCTTTACTAGAATTGGCAGCACGATGCATAAAAACTCGTAATATAAACATCGAAAACGAGGCTTTGCCACCAACACTGGAACATTATCTACACAGTGCACAGCGCTGTGTCAATCCAAAATGCAAAGGTTTTTTTTAAAAAAAAATTACAAGACAAAAAAATAAAAGTTTGAAGTTTTGTCCTCAATTATGTTTTTTTTTGTTTTCTCAGGTGTCTATTTCGATGTCTGTGTGCAACACATTAAGTTTGTGGACTTCTGTGGAAAGTATCGAATCCCCTTGTTGCAGTACCTGTGTTCACCAATGTGTCGGACGTCACCAGCTGTTTATAGCAGTGATTCAGACTTTTCTGAAGATGACGATATGGTTCCTAGGAGTAGACTCAAGAAAGTTTTGCTCGGTTGATAGCTCAGCAAACAACCGCATAAAACAATCGTCCGTCTGCTAGTCATTTTGATTCAAGAATGATAACTAAAACTCATCCTAAATTTTGTTTGTCGTAAGCAAATTTAAGGTGGTTTACGAGTAACTTTCCTACCATAAGTTAAGGTCAATAATTACTCACTGATTTTAGACTATTCAATTTAAGCAACATTATCGAACAAATTTAAAAGTTTATTAGAAACTAGAATAGAAATAATTTCATGATGACGTTTCTAACTTCCTGCAGTAATTCGTAATTTTTTTTTCAATTTCTTAATGAAATAAAAAGTTTATTTTTTAAAGATATCATCATGAAATTGAATACTTTGGAAACAAGCTATCCAGTAACCCTGTTTCTAAAACAAATTTCTTATTAAGTTTAAATGACTACTGAACCACCTAAATTGTTAAGATGTGACCATTAGGTTTTTACTTATAACTCGTGCTCCTAGGGCGGCGGTACTATCGCTACGTGCGTTCACGTGGCCACGCTCATTCATTCAGTTGTATGGTAAAAAAAACAATCCAAGAAACGAATTTACCAGAATTTACATGTAGGTTTTTAAAAGCATTAAACAAAACCCATTGTCTTTTCGAAACTTGATGAATAAATTGAATGGATGGAACCCTGTTTTGAAAAGATAAATGTGTTTTGTTTAATAAATGCTTTTAAAAATCTACATACTGGTACTGGTAAATTCGCTTCATGAACTTAGCCACGTCCACAAAGATCTAAGGGAGTGGCACGTGAATTCACATAACTCCATCTAGTGGCATTATTTGTAATTAATTCTAATAAAAACCCAATGGTCAATTTTAAAAAGAAAGCATCAAAAATATATATTATACTGCAGAAAACATTTCATATTTGCATTAAAATCCAAAATCGTGTTGTGCCTTATGGAATTATTTTATGATTATAATTGTAAAACGAATAAAAACCTATAAAAAGGAAAATTTATGCTCAAAACATATAATAACGAAAATAATAAAATAAAAATGCTTTTATGAATTAAAAAAAAAAACACACTCATAAAACCATATTTGTGACGTAGTTTTTAATCAATGAGGTGAAGGTTGTGGTCATCGGTGCCTACAACAACCAACCAAATCAAAAAACTACAAACACTGCCGAAGACAATCAATTACACAGCAGCAGCAGCAGTAGTAGTAGTAGTGGGCAAGTATATTTAAAATAGGAGCAATATTAGCGCCAATATTTTGTATGTTTTTTTAAGTGGGTGATTGCGGGCTGACAATCTGATCTTTGCACTAAAACGACCATGCTGCCTACAATTAACAATATTAATTATATAATAATAATAATAATAATAATAATAATAATAATATTAATGAAGTATGTGTACTTTTTATATATACAGAGGCGTATTTCCTCCTCCTTTTTCTTCTCGGCACATTTTTTTTTGTTTTGTTTTGTCACTACAAAACAATAATCGACAACAACACGAAAACGCCTTGAAACATTTTTTTTCAATAAAAACTTAACCCTTCCCCGTCTTCTATTTCTCCATTTTTATCACCCCTTTCTTTAATTTCAACCCTGGATCATCATCTTGCAAATAGCAAGGCACAGGTTAAAAATGAAAAAATACTTTCCAGTATACAAAGAGGAATTCGGAAGGGAATAATAAAACAACTTTACTCTACTTTTTTTTTAAGAAGAACTTTCTTCTTTTTTAAGATTTAAAATTGGTATCAAGCACAGCAGCACAGGACTAAAAAGGGAAAAAACGTGTACATTAAAAACAACCTAATTTTCACAAAAAAATGTCACACAATTTAAAAAAAACGGGTTTGAGAAAAAAGTGAAAAGAAACAGAAATGAGCCAGTCAGTCACTTTAGAATTTCGGATTCATCTCTCGCTAAAGTAAATCGAAAGTCAATTCTGGAATAAAATCAATCAATCAAAAGAGAGAGAGAGAGAAGAAGAAGAAAAAAACGAGTTCGCTGGCCGATGTGACATCTCTCACTCTCCCTTGGTATACAACACACAAACTCTTGCCGTTTCAGAAGTTCCAAAATCTAAGGACGAGGACGGGGAACATATATTTATATAATATAATGGAATCTGAGACTTACTCAGACTCTTTTTTTTTCTTTCTCTGTCTCTCTGATTAGAACTTGTTTTGTGTGTTTACTAATAATAAAGTTTAGAACCCCATTTAAACAAATTGGCTCAACTGATAAATTAAATTATCATACACAAAATAAACATGAATACAAATTGATCTAATATTTCATACACACATTCACACATGCACATATATACCCTAATATTTACATAGAAAAACACAACTAAAAAATAAAATTAAAAGATTGGATTAGGGATTGTATTTGAGGCCATTAGAATTAAATTTATAGTCGAAATAATCTTGATATTTTTGGCCTGAACTTAGTAGGCCAATTCACCTATAAAATATTTTGGCCGCATATTACAAGAATATGATTTAAAATAACAAAACTTTCTATTCAATTGTTTCCTCCTGAAAAAGAAAACTTTGAAATTATGAAAGGAATCTGCAATAAATAAGTTGTATTTATGCCATTCAAAAACCGGGTTTAAAATGGATTTTAAATTTCGAATAAACAAAAATTGAAACGACAATTTTTTTTAAATAAACCAAATTTCTTTGTCCTGCATCCCTATATGCCCCCCCCCCTTTTTTCCCACTTCTAGTCAATATTAAAATAGAATTTCAAACGAATCATCAATAAATGAACGAGTCTTAATTTATGAAAGACAAGACTCGGTCAAAGTCAAAAATATAATTAAAATGCCAAAATAAAACCAAATTAAGTTGGAAGTTGGTAAAACGAGAATGAAAACCAAAAATCACAGATTCACAGAAAGAGTTCCGAGAACATTTGTGTGTGTGTATAGTGAGTGGGGCACCGTGGGGCTCCAACTTATAATAATGTCGTTAAAATCTAAATAACCTCTCCCCCCACACACACACACATATACACAATCGTGAAAACACTCGATTCAATTTATAGCATAGAAGAGATACTCACACTTCTACAAATTTAAATTGTAATAATAAAATTAAGAAAATTAAATTGTTCATATCTTTGTAAAAAAAAATATTTGCTCAATTAAGAGCAAACAACTAAGAGGAGAAAAAAATGATCAAGGAAAGAAGAAATAAACACAATTTACTATAATTTACTTATTCCTGACCATCCGTGAACTGACCATTTGAAAAGAGTTAATTTAAGAGAGGTGTGTTTGAGGAGAATAAGAAAGAAAGGGTTTCACAGCACAGTTAATTTATCTATATGCAAACTGTTTTCCGATCTTCATTTTTTCTTAACCGTTTACTAGTTTACCCTTCTCCCTTTCCCAACATTTTAGGAACGGTCAAGAGTCAACACCACCACCACCACCACGAAAAAAAAAATTAAGTGGTATTCAACCTAATCTTAAGCTAAAAAAACATAATATTAGTTAAGAAGCAAACAAGTAATGGAAGCAAAAGGATGAGGAAATACGGTAATAGTTATATCTAAGAAAGGAAAAGAGAAAGGTAAGTAAAAGTGGGACACAAGAAAAAAAGGTGGTGGTGTGAAAAAGGCTGGAAGAAGAAATGGTGGTGGTGAGACAATTCACCTTTGCTTCAATTACGAAGAGGTAGGAGCAGCAACACCAGTTGAACCACTTCCTCCTGTTCCTCCTCCTCCAGAAGCGGTCGCTTGACCACTGGCTTCGCTAGAAGTAGATCCAGCTCCTCCTCCGCCTCCTCCTCCTCCTCCTCCATCAGAGCCACCGCCGCCGCCAGCACCAGCTCCACTTCCTGCACCCCCACTTCCAGTTGCAGTGGCTCCACCACTACTGCTATCGGCATTACTAACCGATGACGTATTACTGCTCTCTGCACTAGTGTTACCAGCATTTCGTACGTGTGGCGGGATGAGAATATTATTCAGTTGTGGCTGGATTTTGAGCTCTGAACAACGAACACACATTGAAGCGAAATATCAGTATATAGCAATATTAAGGTGGCTTTATAGATGTTTTTGGACGCAAAAACGTCAAAGTAAACTGTTTCTTTCTGTAATAACATTATGATAAAATTCAAATTGTTTTCAAAACTAGAATTGTCTAAGATTAGGCTAAAAGTTCTTTCATCTTACAGATAAACTTTTACAGTAATTTGAAAATTATCTGTTTTCATATTTAATTCATCAACATTTCACGATTTTTGAAATAGTAATAAAAAGTTTTATTTTGAAAGATATCATTAACAGTATAAAAACAATTCTAGTTTCTAAAACATTTGAATTTTTTTTTCTGTAATGTTTCTTCTGAAAGATGTTTATTTGAAAACCCTAAATTTTCTCCCAAAAAAAAAACCGCAAATAGGGGTGATGGTAATTCAAGTATAAAGCCACCAACGACCAAAAAGAGAAAAAGATGTTTCATCTTATTCACCGTTTATTGTGAAATTAAATAGAGGAGGCAATTCCCGGCCATTTGGTAGTCGGGTGTTTGGTTCGCGAAGCTCATCAAAGAAACAATGGGAACAGGCGTGCAAAGGGGAAATACGGCTAGATGGCGTGTACTCTAGTAACCGACTGACCAAGTTGATTGCCTCGGGTGGAGTTCGAGCTCGAAATACCTAAAAAAAAAAACGGGAGAAGTATATCAATCATCAATATGTTACCTAAAAGTTTTAATTCTTATTAATACCTTCTGCCAAGGATGAGCTTTGATCTGTGGAAACTTGAACTCTGTGTAATTCGGGTTCATTTCACGGATCTGTTCGCGAGTGGGAGTTCCCAACACTTTGATGATCTCGACCAATTGGTCAACACCACTGTCTCCTGGAAAAATCGGTTGTCCGAGGAGAAGTTCGGCTAATACGCAACCTGCTGACCATACATCTGAAATCACAATTTCAAATCGTCATCATTATCACCAAGATTGCTTCATATTGCAAAATATGACAACTGAAACTGTTTTTTTTTTTTTAGAAATTACACTAATAAATGAATCAAAGTTTAAATAAATTCGTTGTTGGTATCCTTAAAAATAATCCGTCTATTGTCAAATTGAAATACCCGGTATTTTTTGTTTTCTTTTAAACAGTTTGATTAAAAGTCGCAAAAAAAAAATAAACAAATTTGGTAATTTTTAAACCTTAAACAAAATAAAAAAATAACAACATGAAAATCAGACTAATTATTTTCGTTACTACCATATTTTCTATAAAACTTACCAATTTGTTATTGAAATTGTTTTCAAAACTAAAAATAACCATGCAGAGTCTTAAGGTGAGTTTCAAATGTAAACGCTTCTCGAACGCTAATTATTGTCATTCAAGAGCAAAATTAAGAGAAACTTTAAAATGTTTTAGAAACTAGACGGGTAGTTTAAAAAATATTTTTTATATTGATATCTTTCAAATAAGCTTTTTATGTCAGAATGAAAACGATCCAACTTTAAGCGGACAATATATTTTTTTAATTTTTGTATTAAAAAAATTTATTTTTTAAAGATATCAACATGAAAATACCATTACGTGATCAGCGGCCATTCCAGTTTCTAAAACACTCAATTTCTCCTTAGTGTTGCTCCTGAAACGTAGAATAGGCTCAGTTCAGACATCAGCTACACATAAAACAGCAAAGATATTTAAAACTGTTCAAATATCCGTAACTTTCACAAGATGCCACTTTATTCTAACAACATTGAATGAGTCAAGAATTGAATCCCATTTCCTCTATCTTTATTTTATGACTGCTTTCTGAATGAATGAGATAGTAAGACAAAAAGAAGAAACAATAAAACAAAAAAGAAAAAAAAAACGCTGATTTTATCTTATTTGGTTCACTGAATCAAAACTAAGAAATGAGTACCATATTTCTCTATTCTGGAACACAATCATAAAACTTAATAACTTCAAATATGATCAAAAATCTGCTTCATATTTTTTTGTTGCAGTTTGCACATAAAATAAAGCAAAACACAAACACAAAAGCAAAATGTGAAATGATTAAGTCACAAACATGGCTCTACATTTATCTAGATTTCAAAAATATATTGTTTTTAACTGAAACTAACTTCCATATATGAAAGACCACCAACTTCTTCTTTCTCCCTTTCCATCATTCCCGATCCATTTGAATCTCCGACAACAGTTTTTTTCTCCATTTAAAAAAAAAATGAATTGCCAACGTTTGTTTTTTCGACTTTTCTTCAACAGGAAGAAGAAAGACAATGTTTAGAAAGGAAAAGAGAAATGTGGTACATCTTTTGCTTTAGTTTGTTTTTCTGTTTTTATTGTTATAAGATTTAAGTTCATTGATCCAAATAACAGAATAGATCCTTTTAAGAGAAAAGAAACACATGAGACACAACTTAAAAGCTAAGCAGCATCATATGTAATTTTTGATTTCTTATTATGACACCAAAAAGACCTTTCTCTCCCTCTCTCTCATTCTCTCTTTGTCTCTAGCTCTCTCTCTTTCTGTCTCTCCCTCTCTTTTTCCCCCCATTATTATTATGATTTAATATTTCATGAGTCAATGTTTTTTGGTTAAGCGCCAATTTTAACTCGTAAAAATGTTTTGTCTCTTATTAATTTGAAATGAAGTTTTAATAACAGGAGCAAACAATAAATCGAACTACGAAGGAAAAGCAAACCTCTTCCCTTAACTTGTTCTTCTTTTTCTATCGACCTCCTCGTAACAACAAGAAGAAGAGAAAATCAGAAGAAACAATTTCATGATCAATTTTACCCTAGAGGAAGAGTAATAACAGTTCTGTTCTCTCGCATTATTCCCTTGCGAGAAAGAAAAAGAAATGTTTAAAGTGTTTCTTGTTTCATTTTTTTCTTCTTCTTCTCTCTATCCAAGTTACAAATAAAAATGATAAAATAATTTACTTTCTTTTCTCTCTCACAAAAATAGAATCATAAACCTTTTTTTCTTCTATCTATTCTATAAAACAAAAACAACAAAAATAAGATGAATTTATTATCAGAACTAACCGATATCAGTCGTGTAGTCGGTTGCTCCGAATATTAGTTCGGGAGCACGGTAATACCGAGAACAAATGTACGAAACGTTCGGCTCGCCACGAACTAAATGTTTAGCACTGAAAATAGAGACAAAACAAAATCAAACATAAATTGGATTCTTCAAAATGTTATGTTACGTGACTTTACACTGTCTTGAACTTTGGCCTTTTCTGCGTTTCAGAAGCAACATTAATAAAAACCTGAGACCATCTTAGAAACTAGAAGCGTTACTGAATCACATAACAACACTATTTCAATACTGACATCTTTGAAAATAAACTTTTTGTGGCAGTTTGGAACAGACAAACTTAAAAGTTTTTCAACACCAGTTGAAGATTTGTTTTTTAATTTTTGGTTCATAGCAAAATATGAAAAGGAAGATGCACTTAAAATGATTCATTCACTCTTCTAGTTTTTTTTAAAGTTTTATTAGTGTTGCTTCTGAAATGCAAGAGTAACAAAAGTTTGTGTAATCAGCATTAAACCACTTCATTTAGAAAAAATCTCGATGTAAATCAATTATTTTATTTATTAATTTAAGGTTGACTATTGAAGTTTATTAAGACTTTTAACAAAACTGCGATTGAATTTGAATTTAATAACAAAAAAGATTAAAAGCTATCATCATAAAGAGAAACAATTAAGAAAAGTACACGAGGAATAAAAAGAACGTTGAATGATTGAATTAGTGTTGTAAATTAAAAAAAACGTGTTCGATTTTTTTTTAAAAACGTTTTTTTTTTTTAAAAAAACGGTGAAGAAAAAAAATAAAAAAGGCGGGAAAAGAAAAACGCAAGATAGAAAAATTTTTGATCAGTTTTAAGTATCTGTCCCTGAGATTACTGAATGATTCAGTTAGAAATGTAAATTAACGCGTTCGTTTTTTGAAAAAATCATGTTTTATTTATAAAAAAAAAGCTGGGGTTGGGGGGGGGGGGAGGAAATGCAAAAAAAAGCCTTTCTTTAGGTATGTTGTTTCAGTTTTACTATAGGGAAAAATAGAAAGTTTACATCAGCAGTGAAATGCAAATTAATGAATTAAGAATATAAATTATGTCAGATTCGTGAATTAAGTCATTTTAATTACCTTCACTATATGATAGTAAATCTCAAAAACATTTTTTAAATTTCATTTTAAAAAATGTTTAGACACTTAATAAACTTTGATAACTAAACATAATAGTTAAAAAAACACGTTCATTTTCAACACTAGTAGGGTTGTGAAATGGAAAATAAGAAATTATTAAAAAAACAAAAACAAAAAAACAGTTTTTTTAGGAAAAAAACACCAAGAGAAAACAAAACACATTTTTTACAACACTAGATTGAATCAATTAATACTCATTCACCAATGACCTTTTTTCGCCTCTAAGATGAAGTTGAGCTACCTCCATGTATATACATGTATCTTAAATTATGCTAAAAGCATTTTTATTATTTTATTAAACCTTAGATGCGTTAAATATGGACGATAATTAACAAATTTAAATATTTTTTTTGGTTTTAAAATGTAATTTTATTTCATTTTCCTATTTTTACGTAATATCTAGTGAGTTTTTTTTTGGTACCTTCCGAAGTCGCACAGCTTGAGGACTCCGGATTCCGGATCTAAAAGCAGATTCTGTGGTTTGATGTCTCGATGGCAGATACCGAGAGAATGGATATAAGCGAGACTACGAAATAACTGATACATATACAGCTAAAATACGAAGAAGAACAAGAATAATAATAAGAAACGAGTTTCAAAATCGTCATCTGGTTGAAACAAATAAAATAAGAAAATGTAATAGTTTAGTCTACCTTGATAAAGGATATGGGAATAGTCTGTTTGGATTTGCTGTAATGTCTCGCAACCCGATAAACAGTTTCCGGGATGTATTCTAAAACGAGGTTCAAATAAACTTCATCTTTCTGTAAATGAAATGAAGAAAACCGATTAGAAAAAAGCGACTTTCTTGTTTTAAAGGAGAAGTAAGGCGCTACGAGACCTTCTCGCCACTCGAATAAAAGAAGTACTTCAGTTTAACTATATTACAATGCTCCAGTTTCCGCATAATCTGCAATTCACGATTCTGAAAACAAAACAAAAAAATATATATACAAAAATATAGTAAAAAAAAAATCTAAAATTGCGGCAATTTATAATAATAATTATCGAGAAGAAACCTTGAATCGTTTGTCTTGAAGAACTTTCTTAATGGCAACTAATTCGCCAGTGTCACATAGTTTGGCCTGATAGACAACGCCAAAGGAACCGTTTCCTATCACTTTCGTGTCCGTATAAGCTACCTCCTGAGGCCTGTCGGGGCCTTGACCAGGAGTCGCCACTACAGTGGTCAGCTTATTGCCATCCTTACCTAAAAAAATACAAACAAAAAAGCTTTTAATAAACGTTTCTTTTTTACTAAATAAAGACTTTTTTATGTGTGCACAAATATAGTCTTATTAGAATATTCAACATCACCAGATTCTGTTAAAACTTTCAATCAAACGAACACACTCGTAAAAGCTATCGTAAGAGTTCGTTCTCAAGATAACGTCACGATGATAACTTCAACCATCTTCATTGAGTTTTATCTAGTTTCTAACAAACTTTAAATTTTATTAAAAAAAAACGCTTCTAAATAAATTTACAACTGTTATGTTTTACGAAAACCTGATTTTCAAACTCTACGGTTATTCCGCGTTTCAGAATAGCATCATTAAAGAGAAATTGACAAGAAAAGTTTTAGAAACTAGAAATGGCAAGTCAAGTCACTTACGGCTATTTTCATGTTGATATATTTCAAACTAAACATTTTTATAGATAAACATTTAAAAAAATATCGTCTGCTTAAAAGTTGCGCCATTTTCAAACTGACATAAAATGCTTATTTTTTTAAAAAAAGATATCAAAACATGAAAATAATCTTTCGAGATTTAGCTACCCCTTCCATTTCTCTAAAACACTATCAAGGAGTTTCTCTCTTAATTTTGTTCCTGTTGAAAATCACCTTATGGAAATTGATGCCATCGAACAATGTGTTACAACAACCAACCAACAAAATTTGTTCGTAAATCACCTTTAACATAGAAATATAACGGGAGCAAGCAACTGTTGCCTTATTTGACAAATACGCTTGATTATATCAATTGAGCAACAAGATTCATTGGCAACGCTTGACACCACTCAACTACCAATAAGAATTTTCAAGTCACGTTTTATTGTTACGTGATGCAATGATGCTGCTGACATTTTGGAATCCAAGAACTACTATTTTCTTATCACACGGCAAATAAAATATTAAATGCAATTCGCCATCGATTCCAAGTTGACTCTTCTCATTTCTTCAAAATCTACTTTGATACGGTATTTTGCAAAACTCCCTTTTTTTTTCGCTCTCAAAGATCAGAATTCAAAAAAGTAGTGAGAGAAAGGCAATAACACTTTCCTCTGCAGCAAAAATCGACAATTCAAAGTTGAGCTTCTTTTATATGTGCTGAAAATTTTCGTGAAAATACTCGTTATAGTAAATTGTTAAACACAAAAGTTTACACGAACTAAAAACCCAAACCCAAACTTCCACCTGATCCCACCATTTTCTCATTTGAAACATAAATACTGAAGAACAGTAAAGCTGTTTAAATATTTTCTACTTTTTAATATAGTTTTTTGTTTGTTTCCCTTCGTTAGGGCCTTGTTTACATTGGGGTGAAAATATGTAAATTCTTAGAAATTTCAACTAGTGAAAAATAGAAGAAACGTGGGCCTCCGAATATTCACTATCAGAGGCGGGGATCACCTTTCTTCTAATATATTTTTCACCAGTTGAAATTTTAAAAAAAGTTCAAATTTTCACCTCAATGGAAACAAGGCATTAAGAGCTGAATCACACACGCTGAAATTCCAATAAGATCCACTTTTAAGGCATTTAGTAAAAGCGCCATATAAATCTCTGAGTGGAAAGAGGACCATTATAACTGAATTCTATTTTCTAGTGGTATTGCAGCATGTGTGATTCTTACCTTAGGGAAGAATCACACATGCTGAAAAACCAGCAAAAAATTAAAAACAAAAAAAAAAACAGAATATTTTTATAGCGCTCCTGTTAAATTCCTTACAAAGTGAAGTCCCGTGTAATTTTATTGTGTGTGTGTGTGATTCTCCTCTAAGTTAGAAACTAGAAAAATAAAAGAATGAAAGTGAGAGTATTTTCATGACAAATTGATAATAAACTGATATCTTTCAAAATAAACGTTTTATAGCAGTTTTGAAAATGAAAATCTTTCCTTTTAGCATCTGCTAAATTTTTTGCTAAAATTTTGAACAATATCATCGTGAATGTTTATAGTTTTCATAATCAAAAAACCTTTTGAATTTCTCTTCATAAAATTGCCTTTATGAAGAACAGCCTACACATAACACTGAAATTTACTACCAATCCATCTTAACAAGTTTTAATATTTCATATCTGTCTTCAAGTGTTTACATTAACTGAATGTTTACAAATATCCCCTCTCTCTCTCTCTCTCTTTCTCTCTTTTTCTGTAAACTCAAGGAGAGAGAAGTGAAATAAAATACCATTTTCCCAAAAGAGCAATAGCTGCAATACACTCAAAACACACTCCACGAAAATGAACGATCTTTATCACTTTTCAAATTGTCATTAAAAAATAATTTCGAAACAAACAAAATTTAACTTGAAAATCCAACAGTTAATCCCTTTCAACACCAAGAAAACGAACAAATTAAATGACTTTATATCGGCTTACAATCATAAAAATCCCCTTTTTCTTATTCTTTTCGTATCGATATCATTTTCCACAAAACAAAATCCAAAAAACCAAACTGAAAAGAAAAAAAACCTCAAAGGAAGTAATTGCGTTCTTTTTTTTTACAATCACTAACTGAAATCCCCAAATCTGATCGGAATGTGTTCGGAAAAAGATTTGTTTCAAATCACACCGGTTCTTATACATTTATAAGATCATCTATAATCTAACTCCCTAAAGAAAGAAGAAAAATCTTTATTTTTTTTGTGGTTCCTTTCTTCGATTTTTCTTCTCTTCTTGTCAATCTTAAATCTCAAACATCTTTACTTGATAGCCAAAATCATTTTATGGTTGGAAGATTCATTCATTTTCTTCTTAACATATTGTTTGTATATTCAGATAAGCTTTAAGAAGAAGAAGAAAAAAATTGCTAAAGAATTATCATTTGTTTGTTGCCAACCCGTCTTAAGAACACAAAGGAGGAGAAAAAAAAAAGACAAACGAAAAATGAAACACGAGAAGAAACATCTCTTACACAATTACAGTAAAGTTACATCTCAAGTTAAGTTTATTCATGAAAAGAAAAATTTCCAATCAAAACAAAGCTCATTATGAATTCATAAATGGACCCCAGGTTCATTTTTTTTTTTGTCTTGTCTTTCTTTCTCTCTCTCACCCTCTTAATTCACAAACGACGTTTCTTAAAAAAGACACAAGAAGAATAAGAAGAAAGAAAAAAAACGAAGAGACAAGACATAATTAAAAATGGCAAATCCAAGTAATGAAATGTTCTCGAATAAAAAAAAAACGAAACGTCTTGACAAGCAAACTAAGTATTTAATGTTTGTGCAAATGTATGCAAATTTAGAATGTGAAGAGAAAGAGAAACAGAAATAAGAAAGAGAGGGGGGGGGGGGGGGTGGAGAGGCCCTTTTCTAAGAAGAAATCTGAAATGGTTTAAAATAAAGACACAAGGAGGTGACAAATAGGAATAAGCCTTGGTAATTAAATGGCTCATTTGTATTCAAAGATGCAAATGTTATCAGGAGTTGCCTGAAGACGTGTTTTTCTCTCTCTCTCTCTCTCTCTCTCTATCTAGGTCTATCTATCTATCTAGCTCTCGCAATTGATCCCATTGCATCATTACATTAATTAAAGGTGAATGCAATAACAAGAAGACACAATCTAAATTTGCATCTATCGTTTATTTTTAAGAGTGGACTTCCAACTCGGATGTAACATTGTTCGTTTGTTATGTGACACAAATAAAAGCCAACAGAAAATTTTACCGCGAGAAATAAAAACATGTGTTACCATTTCTAACATATTTAAGTCGTAAAAAAAATTACAGTAATTTAAAAATTAAACAGAGTAACAAGAATTAGAAGAAAAAAAAATCACGAATTAAATCGAGAATTTTTTTTATTTAAATGGAGAAATGTTTGTTTTTATTTTATTAAAAATCTAAATTTTGAAGATTACTCAACAATCATTATTATTAATAATAATGTACAAGTATGAAATTTCACTAATACTCACCAGTCATCACATTAAAATTAAATGTAATAATGCATTTATTGCTAATAATTCAAATTAAACAAATGCATTTTTTTATTAACTGATATTAACTTTAATAATAAACTAAATTTATAATTAATTAAGTTCAAATTGATTTATGTTAAGTTACTCTGTATACCTTTTGTTAAGTCAAATTTATAGTTTGGTTTTAAATGGAGATTATTTTCTGAAAATGCGTTAAGATTATTTTTAAAGACGTGTTAAACACGTCTCTCGAACTTTGGTTATTTTGTCGTTCAAGAGCAAAAAATAAAAAGAATTTCAGAAACTAGAAGAGTAACTCAATTACTTAAAGGAATTTTTATGTTGATATTTTTTTTTCAAGTAACAGTTTTAAAGCAAGTTGAAAAAAATGACCAAATTAAAAGCGGAAAATATTTTTTTTAAATTTTCATCAATAATAAGTTAATTTTGAAAGAACTATGAAACTACTACTATAAGAAGTGATTCAGTTACCCGTTCTAGTTTCTAGCCTACTTGAAATTTCTCCTTTATATTGTTGCTCTTCTGCAACTGCAAAATATATAAAGTAGTATTTTACACACAGTAAATATAAAAAAAGACACAAAAAAGTACTAAGTGGTGGCGAACTAACTGCCAAACGAAATTAGTAAAAAAAAAGAGAATACAAAATGAAGGAAAAAACAAACAAACAAAAGAAACCCTGTAAATCACTTGTCGAAAACAGAAAATGAAGAATTAGAAAATATTTCGTAGAGAGAATCTAAATTTACAAATAAGTCATTTAGTTGGCGACATTACGAAAATAAAAACGAACTCCTAAAATGTCCTTCGGACTGTTATCCCCACTCTCCTCCCTCTTTCTCGAGCTAGAAATCCCAATTAAAGTAGTTCTAAATGAAACTCCCATAATTTTATTAAACGTTAATGAGAAAACAGGAAAACAAAATGAAGTAAATCAAATTGTCGAATTAAAAAGTGAGCCAGAGAAAACAAAACCTCATCATTTATTAATTATATAATTTCTTCTTTCTAGGTTTCTAAAAATGAAACAAAAAAAAAAAAACCTCGCTTCGCTTTAAAGATATATATGGCTTTTAATATTAAAAGTGCATCTAAAATGAATGAATGCCTTTATCCAAATTAAAGAAATAAATACTCTAAGGCTTCTATGTAAGGCTTCCCTTTAGTATAAGGAAACAAATACTGAATTATTTATCGAATTTTCAACATTTAACCCCGGTTTAAAAGAAAATCGCATTAGTTTCTCACCGAAATACACACAAAAAAACAATTCATCGTGAAAGAATAGAAATCCTAAAAGAACAGAAGGAATAATAAAAAAAAAGTTGCTTTCTACTTTTTAGCGAAGACTACCAGTAACATTTTTTTTTTCATAATAATGTTTATTGAAAAAATTCGAAGTCTAACAGAAACTAGAAAAATACAGAAACCACGTAAAAGACCCAGGGTCGCATTATTCTTAATGTGCTAATTCAAAGCTAAACTAAGGAACTTTCCATAGGAAATTTCATGCAAAAGTTAACGAGCTTAGCTATAGCTTCGACTAAAGATTAGAATCCTCATGACTTATAGGCGAATAGAAAAAGTTTGTTTAGAGGCTAAAATCTAAGAAAACTCTTGGTTAAAACATGATTACATCTAAGAGAACTACAGTATAGCCTCTAAACAACCTTTTTAATTGCAAAAAGAATTGTCTTTTTCGTCCGAATCATGGAAATAAAACTGCAAATTAAATGTTTATAAAGTTGAAAACGAACAAATTTCACGTTTTTCACAAAAATAAACATTTAATTAATGCAGTAGGTAATTTTTTTACAATCCACAAACGTTTATTTTGACTGACATTGTAATAATGTAATTAGTTTTATGTGATTTCTTTACTCTGCAAGTGTCTAATTAACATATAAATTCACTTCAGATGTTGCAGAAAAATTCACAGGTCTAAATTTCAATTAAGAAACATGTAAACCTCCCCAAGACACTCAAAACATCTTTAGTTGTCAAACACACTTAACACACTCCTAACTGTGCTTGTGTCTCACCTTCAATTGATGTCACCTGTTGTGGACACACAGCATTCTCAAACAAGTTGGAATTAGAATAATATTGTTGATTTTGTTGTTGTTGCTGCTGTAGATGATGATTATGATGAGGATGCTGCTGATGATGATGATGCTGTTGACGACGAGGAGGCTGAGGATGAGTTCGCTTGCAAGTTCGATACGCCCAAGGAAGCCACCACAAAAGATAAAGCATAGTTCGACGCTAGGTGGCAGTACACATTGTCCACCTCCTCAAGTGGTGGACACAACAAACACATAACAAGAATAACAACAAGAATGTTGTTGTTGTTGTTGTTTTCCAACAATAGTTACAAATCATGTTCTCATCTTCTGATTTCAGCTTTTTGTGTGCATTCAGTCAAAATCAAATTGAGCTGTTTGTGTTTTTTGTTGTTGTTTTAGAACACACATAAGAAGGAATGTTTTTTTTGTGTGTATTTAACAGTTAGTAAGTAATCGAGTCAATATAGAGAGACGGGTTACTCCTGACTTTTATTTATGCTACATCTGTTGCAAACAAGAGGACAATCCTCCTTTGTCCCTTTCTTCTTGTTACCACACTAAAAAAATGCGACACTTGGTCTGAATTTTCATCAGAATTAATTTCTTATACAGTCAGTCATTCAGCCAAACAGAGAAGGTGTTCGCCACACACAAAAAAAAGGAATTCTTTTGTATTTGTATGTTTTTTTTGTTGGTGTATTGCAATGGCGAGAGAGAGAGACAGATATAGGCAGCCACATAATGTACATCTTTGCCGTGAGAAGAACAAACGAAATGAAGAGGAAAAAAAAAAAATTGAAAGTTTATCGTGGTTGCCTACAGTACTTATAAGAGGTTACCAATGTCTGTCTTTCATTTTCTCCTCCTTCTTTTTCCCTTCCAATTGTTTTAGGCTGTAGAAAAAAGGCAATCAATGTTTTAAGTCGTTCAAATCGAACTGCCGTTCCGAGCGATTTCTTCTATGCATGCTTCAACAAAAACCATTAAAAAAAAAGAACCAAGCCGTTGAAGACACAAAACACATATTCAAGAAGAGAAGAGATTTGAAACAATTCTTACGATCTCACTTTAAAACCACCAAAAGTTAACACACACACAAAAAAAAAGATAGAAAAGACAATTTTCATATTTTGCTTCAAGCTGAGCTTTAAAGTGAACAAACACCGCATATTTCAAGCGCATATATACTTAAGAAACAAACAAACAAAAAAAAAAACAGTTGTAACCATTCCTTATTACGACGATTCGCAACGATGACGAAAAGACAACGAACTACGTCCGTTTTAAATAAAATAAAAAGCACATAAGTATGTGGTAATGAAAATGAAATTTTTCATTTCATTTTTGTTTTTATTTCATATCAAAATACTTGGAATTATATATCTTTTTCTTCTTCTTCTTCTCCTCCTCCTCCTTCGTCGCATTATTATTGCAAATCACTTTTACATGTTGACAGCAACCTGAATTGACTGACTGACTTCTTCTATACTATTATTAGTATATAAAATATACTAGAATGTTTTGTTTTTTCTTCTTCTCATGTTGCACACCTTTTTTTTTATTCACCCTAATGCACTTATATCATCATGTAAATGGAGCTGTCAATGAAGAGCAAATCGAATGATCCCAATGTTCTCAAACCAAGAAAGAAAAAAATGAAGACCAGTTTTCCAAGGAATTCCTTCTTCTTTTCTTACATAAAGACAGATTAGACACACTGAAGAAGGCCATTTATATTCATTTGTTGATATTTTTGCTTCGTACTCTTTTCTTCTTCTCACTTTGGAATTCTTTTCTTGACCATCATCACACACACACATTTGTGTACAAGATATACTACACTACCACCACTTGAATTAAGGACGAATGTATGTGTTGTTTGTTGGCTTTTTTTCTTCTTTCTCTATATTTATCTCTTGAAAACACAAAAGAGAAAATGTACAACATACTGGATTTTTTTTTTGGAAGGTTCTCTAGCTTTTCCAACTACTTTTCCTCTGGTCTGATTTTAATCCAGAGAGACACCAAAACTCCGACCACAGAAGCACTTTATCACTTGAAATGGACTGAAGTGATGACGATGACGACGACGACGACAAAAAGAGGTGTTTGGAGTTCGAGAGAAAGAGAAACACACTTTTCACCTATTTATACTCTTTTATATTTCCTGCATTTCAATTGCATTTCAATTCACACAGGAACTCAGGTCCCGTTTTGTTAGATTAAAGCACACACACAGAATACATTTTAACTAAAACCGAAAAAAACAACAACAAAAAATTAAAATAGGAGTAACCAAAAGACAAAACAAAAGTAGAAGAGATGTTGAGAAGCATTAGAAACTATAAATGAACAAATGACCACTAGTAAAGTAGAGTAGAAAATGACAATATAATGGTCAGAAGTAGGAACCTTGATTAACGTAAGTGACTAAGAAGCTTTTAGCACCACCATTAAAGGGGGAGGAGTGAAACTGAGAAAGATTCCCCTCTGAAAACCCCTTTGATTGTAGTTAAAAGATCCTCTCTTCCTCCCTCCATCCACGACATTTACGATGTTGAATCCATTTAAATCAACACGCCATTTATTTTAAATGTTCTCTAATAATAAAATTAATAATAATTCTAAACAAATATATCGTCTTTTTTGTTTGTCGTCCAAAAATAAATCCATTATTCTTTTTTTTTTTGTTAAAAAATGATGGAGGTTTAAAGTAGGCACAATATATTTTTGCTACAATAAGACACGTACATGAGCAAAAATACAAATACGGATATCGACAACTAAGGCCCACATTTTGAACGAGCAAACCTTCACTTTCCACAGCATCAGTCTGACTGAATGAAAGTAAGAAAACCCCCGCTTGAAAGAAGGAAAGAACACTTGCTCCCTCTCGTCGGTGACTCGGTGGTTTTTTCTTCTTATTCCCTCATATATTGAATTCAAGCAAACTCTTATTTCTTCTCGCACTTGTTCACACCATGACCCTTGTCTTTAGGTAACTACTTCAACGACAAGAGTCCATTTCGGGTTCCATTATGCAAAAAAAATAAAAGTGAAGAAGACGAAGAAGGCACACTTTCTTTTTTCTTCTCCTTTAGTTCTTACCTTTTTTTTAAATTTCAGATATATTTTTTTGGGCTATTCTTTCAAATATTCATGACCACAAGATGATGATTATAGAAGAGGAGAAAATAAAGGAACCACGAACCACTCAACAGAAGGGCAACGAAATGGAATTCAGAGTAGAAGAAAGACGTGGTAGTTAAAAAAAAACACGTTCAAAAGGAAATCGACCATCAACTCAAGAAGAGACGACGAAACATTTTCCTCCCCTCATCTCTCTCTCTCTCTCCCCCCATCAATTCCTTCATCTCATTCCAAGTTAAACATATTGAAAAATACCAATGTTACCCTTCAAAGTTTAAAATAAGCCATTCTATAGAATCACTAAGCAATGTGCAAACCCACCAAATCAATAGTAATTCTATAGAATTGCTAGCATTTAAGGCAAAATGAAGAATTCGTAAAAACAACAATAAATGCAACATAAATGAAGTCTATATATTGACTTGTTGCTAAAGGCGTTTTGCATATTGCCTAAAACAACTATTAATCTTGAAGATTAATAATATAATGTCGCATTTTGTAAACCTCTTGTCGCTTTCTGAATACAAATTCACGAAAAGGACGTTATGGCGAAATACTAACTGCTAATGCTACATTTTTCTAACCGAATTAATAAATTTTGAACAATGTCTAGTAACTGTACATAACTGTTTTTTTTTACTTTGGCTTGAACATAAATAAACACACATTGCACAAGAGGCTTAACTTGGACCCATCATCATCATCATGGTCATCATGATGGTCATTTTCAAAATGAAACTCAGGTGCAGAAAAGAGAGAAGAAAAAAAAAAAACACGAAATATACCAGAAGGTAATATATGGTATAAATAGAAAGAGAGAGAGAAAGAGAGATAGGGTGGTCATCAGGTACCATGCAAGGTTTTTAGATGATGATGATGAAAAAAACCTCATTGCTTGTGAGACTCATAAAAATGCTCCCAAGTAGGTTATATCCAATTTTGAATTGCATAAATACATATAATACATAGAAACATAACCAAAATCCCTCTCCCTCCCCCCCCCCCTCTCTCTCTCTCTTTTGCATCTTATTCAAAGTCGACTTCATTCAAACTTTCTCCAATAACAACAACAACAACAACAAAAACACATTCTTTACTTTCTTTTACCTCATCACACAATTTGAGTCTCCAGAGAGGATTACAACTAGGATTTTTTGTGGCTAAAATAACACGTTGACTGGAGTATATATATATATATATATATATATATATATATATATATATATATATATATATATATATATATATATATATATATATATATATATATATATATATATATATATATATATATATATATATATATATATATATATATATATATATATATATATATATATATATATATATATATATATATATATATATATATATATATATATATATATATATATATATATATATATATATATATATATATATATATATATTCTTATAGGCCTTTAATAATAGTGAGTCCACCGTACGAACTGGATGTGGGACTCATCAGAATTGAAATAACATTGATATCAAAATGCTGTCATTTCTCACGGCCTCCATCCATATCCCCACATAAACGTCGACCACAAAACTTTTTAAGTTCCTTTCTCTCTCTTTTTTTTTTCCTTCTTCTTTTAGAAGTTATTTCCTTTTTTTTTTATAAAAAAAGTAGTTCATATATATATTGGACTTGCAATACCATACAAGATGTCACCTTCATCAGCAAACAACCAGAGGAAAAAAAAAGAAAGAATTGAGAAAGAAAGGGTGGAAAAAAAAAAGATCGTGGACATCATCCGTCATTCAACTTGCGGACAACACAACCCCCCAAAAAAGGGAGAAAGCTAACAACAACAAGAAACCTGTTCCCCCCATTCCATTAGCAGTAAGTAAGTCGATCGACTTTTATCAAACAGTTGTTGCTTTTTTTTCTCTGTTGCTTTCTTCTAGTTTCTAACATTCGTACATTACAAATGTACAATGTATACATTTTTCTGTATGTGTAATGTAGCCTCTCTATCTCCCTATCATTTATTCCAACAATGTTTTGTCATGATGATGATGATGATGTTTTACGCACATGCGCAACAATGGTGATGATCTAGTTTGTAGAATTTGTTCTTTAAAAATAAATTGTGAATTGTGTTTACCCATAATTCCAATGTTCTTAGTGAAAAGAAGAAAAAACAAACAAACAAACAGATGCCTTAAAACACAATGGTGGAATAGAGAGAAAAACCACGATTTAAATCGAATTAAGAGAAAGATTTTCTTGTTGTAACAATGAAATTGTACAAGAAGAAAAAAATATGTTCAGTGTTGAAATAAAAAGCCACCAATCAAAATTTGTTTAGTCATGAATGGCATTACAATGACAATTTTCCATTAGCCATGTTGGAAGAATGTCATTATTTGTTTACTGATTACAAATCGGTTGCCCAATAATAATGTCCTGACTGAATCGTTTCCATTTCGCACGATTCCATTTCATACCAAGACGAAGGTTGGTATGGTGGAGGCTAGCTTTTCAAAGGATTACACTTGGTCACTTAAAACACACAAAACCACTTTTTTGGTGGTCAATGTTTGGCTACAAAAGGAAGTTGCAACCATGTATTTTTTATGTAAAGATTCGTAGTGGTCGGTTTTCGCGACAACCAGACTTCCTTTTTTTGCAGTCGATATCGACCACCAAAAAGTAGTCTTGTGTGTGTTCAGAGACCCTTACGAATGTGCCGGAAGCCTAGATTAACATCCTCCACACTTCAGTTAACTAAACAAATGGTTTACTAATAAGAAGAAATTTGATTGAAACCTCCTTTTTTATATAGTGGAATTAACAGCATATTCCACTATAAAAGCATTATTAGCCTCCAACCCTCGTCATACTGTTACATAGATTCGTATGAGGTGGAATCGTACGAGATGAAACACACACCTATGAAAACACAAAAGAGATTACATAAGAATTGTCATGAAAACATGACAAAAGAAAAAGACATACACAAATTACATATAAAATGGAGGAAGAATAAAAAAACACTTCTAAATTTCTAATTTTGTATAAGAATATAAAAAACATATATTGAAATGAAAACTAGACAAACACTGTTTAAATTTTCTAACATAAAACGAAATTCAAGCAGGTGGTCATAAAAAACACGACACTTGTGTTTTACTAGCTGAGAAATAGAAAAGTCACTTTTTTATGCGAATTCAAGTGAGAATGAAAAAAAAAAAAGATGAAATTGAAAGAAAAAACATGAAAATAAAACAGAAGTTTAGAAATAATTGGATTTTTTTTCTCTCTTTTTTTTCTTATAATGTTTTTAAATTTATTTTAAAACCAACCACATTCACAATTTCAAAATGATCGTAATAAGTTAGCAGTGATTGCCAACTTAAAGGGTCATAAGACGTAAAAAAAAATTCAATAATTTACAGTCAAAGGAAACAATTACAGTCATAACTTCATAAGAAACAAAAAAGAAACAAACCTTATCCTAATATTTGAGGACTATTAAAGAAGCTGGTTTATAAAAGAAAACTTAGGGCCAAATCCAAGAGAGAAAAAAACACCTAAACTTCAATTTGAAATAGGGTTTTAACACAGGTAATTAGAAATCGGGACAAACAGAAGTTGGCTCCGCCCTTTTTATGACGACTGACAACTTCTAATTGGTTGGTTATGTAGTCTGACGTCACATGCTCCGCTATTTTCAACGTCGAACAACACAACAAACCAATTAGAAGTTGCCGGTCGTCATAAAAAGGGCGGAGCCAACTTCTGTTTGTCCCGATTTCTAATTGCCTGTGGTTTTAACATAAACACTTCATCTTCACGAGTTCTCAACAAAACACGTGGAAATCCTCCCGTTCAGATGGTTCAATATTCTAAATTTCCTCTTTTTTTTTGGCATTTAGGACCTTACTTACACTGTATATAAACCTTATGTTAGCCACTAATTTACGATCACTGCTACAATAACAACATAAGGTTAATTTGTAAATCACCCAGTAAATATTTATTCTTTTACTACTTTACTGCCCGCTGGTCTGTGTTATATCAATATTTGTGATAGTAAAGACTTACCGAAGAGTCACAGACCTTTCCACAAACCTTTACACATAACCCAAATTTTACGTTAAGTCAAGATTTAACCCGGTCAGATTAACGGGTGGGATATCCGTTAATCAAAGATATTGCTTACGTGTATACATTAAAGCTACGGTTACGATGTTCCGACTAATAAAGTCCGACGCGAACGGCAATGAAGAACAGTGATGTCAAAATTACGTCACAGCAAACTGTGACATTTTCACGTCATCACTATTCCATATTGCCTAATGTAACCGACTTAGTCATTGTAACCCTTGTTGGGGTTTAAAAATTTAGGATTTTGTCACTTAAGTGTGATAAAAAAAGGGATGATATCAGTAGTTTAAACAAAAGGTTTCCTGCATTCTTTTCTTATTTTACTCCCTTTTATTGGATAAAATGACACAAGCCTAAATATTTCGTCAACTCCTCTGACGTCACAAGCTTCCTCTTACTATGATGCCGGTATAAATAGTATGAGAAAATAAGAAAAATGAAATCTGATGAAGTCCGAATTTATTTAAGTCGGGCTCTAACTTTAAATATGTTTAACATTTTAAAAACTGCCATTTTCACCTAAGTAATTATTGCTTTCTTATTATTAATTGCAATAACAAAGTGAAAAATATACTTAAGATCAAATTGTGCAGAAATGAATTTTTGTCAATGACGAATTCGGCTGGATTACACTTTACAGTTCAGAACTTTAGATATTATCATCATCATCATCATCATCATTATGAGAACGATATAAAAAAGAGACCATGACGTGTGAAACAGCATTTAGCTACAAGATGATAATGTCTAGTCATTTACTCTATAGGGAGGAGGAAAGTTGTAAAAACTTTCAGGTACGAAGCTTAATTTGACCAGTGTTTTTTTTTTTCTTCTAGCAAGAAAACTAAATGAAAACCACCAATTACGATTATTGCTTATTACTGAAGCAGATTAACGCCGTGAAGAATGTTTCGTGTGTTTTTTTTATTTTCATAGAGAAGAAACTGAAGATGGACATCTGAACAAACAAGACCGCAACAAGAAATGAACAAGAAGAAAAACAAAGAAGACCTTCCTCCTTTCCGTCTTTTAAAAATTAGATGAAACAGAACAATTCCTTTGCTTGAATATTGTTGATTGATCAAATTAGAACCAACAACTCCAACGAATCACAATGAATGACTGACTGGTCATAAAACGAAACAGTAATCGATATTTCATATCGATACAAAACCACTTAGAAATGTTTTCAGTGGACCTTAATTAGAAAAGAAACCTGTCTTGAAATTCCCATTTGCACATGTTGTACAATAGATCATTCAAGAAAAGAGAAGGAAAAAAAAAACACCTAGAAACCTTCATTTTGCAATGTCATTCGAGTTTATAACTAAAAGGCAAAAAAAAAAACCTGAACCACAAATAAAATTTGGAGAAAAATAAGATTAAAAAAGCTCACTTATTTTTTTCTTCCTTCAAAAAGCGGGAAAAAAAGGAAGAAAAAAAATGCTTCCTTTACTAATACTTATTTTTTTCTTCCTTCAAAAAGCGGGAAAAAAAGGAAGAAAAAAAATGCTTCCTTTACTAATGCTGACTTTTTCTTTGCAAACTCTCAACAAAAAAAATAAGCAAAACTTTTTTTAAGGCCCTTACAACATTTTTTTCCTTCTTATTTTGTTGCCATTATTGACGTTATTTCGTTCCGAATGTCATCATCGGAAATGATCTGCAGGAAAAATGTTCTTCAAGAATGTCTTGAGTCTCTCTCTAAGAGCAAGTGACGTTGCACATTCTACACAATTTCATCCTCCAATATTGAATATGATATCATTCTTCCTCCTACTTCTTATAATCAGAAGAAAAATATAAAATGGAGTTACTGTACCCCCTTCAGCTAAAACTTCAAACTCTTCTTGAAAATAAAAAGGACTCTTCTACTATTTTTTCTTCTACTAATACTACTAGTACTACTACTACTAAAAATGATGAAAATAAAACAAGACAAAAAAGAGTGGTATTAAAAGATGACAACGTTTCATAAACTCAAATTTTGATAAGAAACATTTTCCTTCCCTCCTTTTGCTTTCTCTTTTTTTGTGTGAAATCCAGAAATGACACTAGATGGGAGGCAAAAGGTCAACGTAGATTCTCATTAATATTCATCATCATGAATTGACCAACGAAAGACACACAACGAACGAGTGGTCACTAAACCAACATTTGGAACTAACTAACATTGAAACGGAACTGACTCTCCATAGGGAATAATAGAATGCTACTAAAAGGAACCCAATTCAAGGGGAAGGATGAAAAAGGGCCAAGTAAATTTAACTAACAAAGGTTTATTATATACAAAATTTAAATATTTAACAGTCTTTTTTTTTAAAAAAAAAAGGCGGAAAGAGACGTTTTGATGTAAATAAATATCCGGAAAACTTTTTTTTCAGTTTGTTGACAAAACTAGAATAGTAAAAGATTATGATGAGAATTTTTTTCATGGCAATACCTTAATATTAACTTGAAAATGACCCGTTTTCCGGTTTTTGCATCAACATGTGACAAAAATGAATTTCACCTTCTTTTAAAAATGCGCTAAAAAGTTTATTTTGAAAGATAGCACGGTAAAACAAAACTTTAGCAACATCACCAACCATTCTATTTTTTTAAAACATTTCCTTTTTGCCCAAAAGACACTAAATTTTCTAATAATAACAACGTGGGCGATTCGAATATCTACTTAGAAACTAGAATAGTAGAAGAATGTGCTAAAAGTATTTTCATAACAATATCTTTAAATATAAACTTTTAATAATTTTATAATTTCCAAAACATGCCATAAAAACTAGGAATGGGACATTCGAATCCTCGAATCTTGAAAAATATTCGAGAACTCGAATCTTCGCGCTTTATTTTCTTCTTTCGAATCCTAACCTAAACCCGGATCACCAATGGATCACCTTGTGGCGACCCTTGAGTGCCACACTGTGTTTTTATTATTAATAATTTAATATTTAATATTATTTCATTTATTTGTTTCTTCTTAATGAATAATATAGGATTCTTATTATATGAAGGATTCAAGATTCGAGAGATTCGATAACCTTTTAGGATTCGGATTCGCGAAAATTCAGGATTCTTCCCACCTTTAATAAAAAGTTATGATGTTATGAAGTTACGAAACGATTTATGAGTTTTTCTTCTTCTTCTTCTGAATGTTGATTTCTTTTCATATTTGAAATTTACAGCAGATATATTTTAATTTGATTAAGGGTGTTTATAAACTAGCGACTTTTAGTGGTCGAGATGGACTGCAAAATGTGATCTGTGTGTGGCTGAAGCCGACCACTCCAGTTAACTTTATACGACCACATTTTACAGCAGGGTTTATAAAAATCGTGTTTAAAAAAACAAACAAAAAAAGTTTTTTTTTACATTTTTTTTTATAAAACTTTTAATAAAAATTCTAACAAGTATTAACTTATCAAGCAATATGAAAAGCTAATAATTGTAGTTTGTGCCCATATTAATTGTACTTTATCAATACTTAGAAGTTAGTACTCACTGACAATACAAAACTCAATTCATATTAACAGAAGACACTTTGTATTTCTTTTTCACATACATTTCAATTGCTTACTATGTCCCTTGTTTAATGTTTTTTTATATCTAAATGACATTTTAATTATTAAATGAGTTTTTGTTCTAATTTGAAAACAGAATTTCTACATTACTTTTTTGTAAAATACTACAATAGACTGAAAAATTGAAACCTTCAATAAGACTTTCTAAAGTCTAAATTCCAAAGAAAGCCTAAGACAAGGAATGGAATCAGAATACTTTATGAATACAGAAACAGCTCACACTACAACTAAAATCTACAGTAAAGGCTCATTTTATAATTACCAGTGAAGATAAGAGTAGGAACCTATGAAAATAAATCTATTTCCTTCTAGTGAAAATTACTATGGAAGCTAATCCCACACTCCTACACAAAAGAGTGAATTGAACTTTGATACATCACATGACACATGATGAAAACAATGAATTTAACTTGAAAAAAGGAGTGTAAAAGTATTTTTTGTTTAAAACACTTGTTTTCTTTTAAAAAAAACAAGGTGTTTTAAACAGCGTTTTAAACACTGTTTTAAACAAACGTGTTTTAAACATAGAAACCCAGTTTTACAGTGCATTTAAAAACACCATTAACACTTTTCAGTTGCTGGTAGTCGACACGAACTCGAGTGGTCGGTTTCGGCCACACGACAACTACTTTTTACAATTCATCTTGATCGCTAAAAATCGGTCGTCTGTGAACATCCAAAAAGTCATCATGAAAACTAAAACCATTGGAGAAAATACAATAAAAAAAGTGAAGTACCAATCTATAGTTTCGTATTGTTCTGAATTACCTAAAAGTTCTTCTAGAAATTATAATTATAATTTTCAGTTAACTCTAGCCTCTTCGATTACAAAATGCATAATTCTTTTTTTTTTGCCTTAGTTCTGAACCTTTATACTAAATGTTACTCATTTTAATTAAAACTACTGGAAAGTTGAAACAATCCACAACAATTTCAATACGAATTTCGAGAGGAAGAGAATTAGGGATACAAAAATTTAAAAAAAAACTTTTCGTTTAGAAAAGGACTAAGATGAATTTTTCCTCCCGGGCTCAATGAGAGAAAAAAAGCATTTTTTTTTGTCTTTCTCCTCCTCAACTCTTGAAGAAAATAACAGCCATAAACAGAATAATCTCTTGTCATTTACGAGGCAAATACATTAGGACGAAGACAACCAACCAACCACCAGCCATCAAAATGGGGGTGAAAAGAAGTGTGAGTGAGGTCTCACCCCCACACACTCCATCTATCCATCCCAACGCCTCCTCCTCCTCCTTCCCTTTCACTTTTCCTAAACGAAATCTCCTGTCTAATTAGTCAGAACACAAAACTAATTAGATTAGACAGATGAAAAAACACAAAAGTGACAACAACAAAACACATCTGGCTGTAAATAAAACCTAGTAAAATATGGAAATTAGAAAACAAATTTTTGATAATTTCTTTCTCTCTCTTTCTGTTCAAAGATGGCGCTAACAAACCTTGTTTCTTTTTATTTCGACTTCTTTAGAATTTTTCAGTAGAAAAGAAGAGAGCTGACAAGTGGGGGGGAAAACAGCTTTTATGTTTGGATTAAGCTACACTTTTTTTTTGGCAACAAATAGTATTTGGATGTACAAATAATCCCAATGACGTCTTTAGTTTTTGAACACAAGACAGACAGAGAATAAAATTTTGTTCAAAGATGTCTAAAACCCAAGTGAAACCAGATGGAAACGCTTAGAGAGAAAAAAAAAAAAGATGACATGAAAGGACTTTTGATCCTTCATAGACCGCGAGAGAGACGGACGATGACCGTCACATAAAATCCAACAGGAGGTTTCACACGCTTGACTCACCCCATTCAATGGATTTTGTACCTGTATCCAAATAAAAGTCAAAAATCCCATATTCTGTACAATTACTAGCCAATATACAAAATCACAAACTCAGCAGTAAATTCGCCACAAATAATAACGTATTTAGGTCATATGTAGAATGTCTAAAAACAATGCAATTTAGATTGCAATACGCTTTCTTATTGATTGCTAAGACAAAGCTAGTGATAAACTCATCAACTATTTCATGAAATTTTCTCATAAATGTTCAAAAGATTAGCACTGGCTTGGATTTAGCAATCACGATCCTGACAGCATTATCAAGATTATAGCTTGTTAATTTAGGTATTATGCACACTGCCTAAATGGTTTTTCTTTTCTATCAACTTATGCCACAATAAGTATGTAACATTCAGGCGCGGAATTTCATTGCGGAAAAGGAAAGTAAGAAAATTCATTTCTTTTTTTCTGTATTGCTGGTGTGTTCACACAAATAGTAACAGAAAATAAATGAGAAAATTTATTAGCAATCTTATTAAACAACAAAAACAGAAACAATACACATACAATATAATTCACGTTGATTGATAGAAATTTCAGACGGAAACATTTTACAACGGATAAAAGTTGCGCATTTTTCAACCAATTTTCCGTTCACTTCTAGCGGAAGATTTTCTCATTTGCGTATTCGGTTGTGATTTTCTGAACGAAATTCTTCGTATGTTCCAGGCTTTACTGTCGCATTTGTGGTCATGCTATTGGCACATTAGCTAGTGATTCTGTAAAATGACTGATTTTCCCATTTTTGCCCGCGATAAAACACACACACACGTAGATGTAAGAAAGAGGACAGTCCAAACCACATCATTCAAGATAATATGAATTCCAATGACAAACTCGGATGAAATCACTTAAGATTGATGTGTCCGAAACTACTAACATATACAAAAGTTCTTCTTGACATGAAATCCGTATAGATCGTGTAGACTCACCATTAGTGAGTGTCTTAGGGCTTTAAAACAACAAGAAGAAGAAAAAAAAAACCCTTAAAAACTTAAGATTTAAAAGAGAAATAGGAAAAGGGAACTAGAATGTCGTCGTGATTCGCGACACCCAAAAAAAGTCAAGAACGAATGCCAAATTACGTCTGTAATAATTCCAAAATGTACAACATTACAGGAAATGGAAGTGTTAAGAGAAGTTGAAATATTTTTTCCACCCCATCTGAAAAAATATGTTGCATATAATAAGTATATATATATATATATATATATATATATATATATATATATATATATATATATATATATATATATATGTACACACACATTATAAGATGTGAATCGGATGTTTAACTGTAAGAAATGAAAGAATGAATGGATGCCAAAAGCAGACAAGAATATCGAGCCCTTAAAAAAGTATGTTTAAGGGGAGGAGGAGGTTGAACATTTTATATAGGGATCCCCCACCACAACCTCAAATCCTAACAATAATTCTAGTCCATTAATTCTCACTTTTCTGCACACAGATAAAAAAAAGGCAAGAGTTTCCAAAGTAAAACCTTTTTTTTCTTTCTTTCCTTCTTCATATATTATATTGAAGTTTAATGTTTAACTTAAGCATCAGTAAGAAGAAACTATGGGGGAGGAAAAATGTGCAAGTAACTTGTAAGAAAAGAGTTTTAAAAGTAGAGAAAAAATCGGAGACTTAGTAATTGAATACACATTCCTGATATACAGTTCAGGAGTGAGGGGAGGAAAAACACCCCTCCAGAATTATTTAATAAGAGTTATGACCCCACTTTAAATGTGTCTCTGTGCACTGGGGCCATCTTATAAAACTTGAAAGTTCAATGGTCCTGTGTAGCCCTTTACGAGCAAGTATGACCTTATCAACAATGTCCACTTCGCATTGTCGCAATTCAAATGAATACCGGTCATCGTTACAAACGAAGGAAAAATACTGAAAAATATGAGTATGACGACGACATTACGACATATTGGTTAACCCTCCACCTATCCAACCCCACCTACAAACATTTAGACTCCTTTGTTTTACAACTAAAACCCCTTTTTTTTTCTTTTGACGTCTGACAAATTGCCCATTATGTTTGTAATAATACAGAAAGGTCTCTATTTATACGAAGAAAAAACACTAAAGAAATAATGGAGCAATATACTACACTATGTACATATAATATATATATTATAAATATACATAGATAGAAAGAGAGACTCCAAAGAGAAATGCCAAGAATGCAAATAAAATACGTAGAGAGAGAGAGAGAAAAGTTGGGCCCCAAAAGAAAATGAGCGACCATTTTGAAAGAACAAAAGTAAAAATCAAGATCATTAAAAATGAAAACTATTTTCTGCCTTTTTTTTCCTTTCTCTCTCCCCCCCCCCTCTCTCTCTCTCTCTCTAGTTATCTTTTCTATAGATTATACAGTATAGGTACGAGTGGTTCTCAAACTATTTTAACTCATGTGCCTGAAGAAATCGCCTGAAGACACCTGACAAAAGCACATGGCACTGGTGTGACTAATGTGCCGCAGTACACACAGGCATCTCTGCCCAGCACTAAGTTTTCGTTTGCCCAGCATGTGACATCATAGACCAAATAACTAACCAATTAGATATAGATGACGCTCATAAAAGCGCGGAGCAAACGAAAAGTTAGTGCTGGGCAGAGATGCCTGTCAGTACATCCTTTGAAGATTGCTGGTTTAATGCACGTATAGGTAGATTAGGTGTGTGTCATGACTAATATGCAACATTTTCTTTCTTTTGCTTGTTTTTTTTTTTTAAAAAAAATAAAAGTTGAAATTTAATTGAAAATATTACCACAATCAATATATAACATCTAAAATTTCGCGGCACACTATTTGAGAATCGTAAGAATTGTAGAATGAGAACCAATCAGGTGAAACCGAGATAAGCTTAAGAAGAATTTGACATCCTCTGATGATATCACTTTCTTTTAAGGATGAAAAAGACTTAAAAAGAATTACCCATGAAACTCCACCACCAACCACCACACAAAAAAACAAGTGAAACGGATAAGAAGCCAATTAGAAAAGAACCGGAAATGAGTATTATATACATATAGGCCTATATGTGTACAATGAGTAAAGAAAACTTATTTTCAGGAACTTCACACACAGTTATAATATTAATAATAAAAAAAATTATACTGAGTGGAAGAAACGTGAGTCTTAAAAACATAATAATAAAAACCAGATTTGCATATTATAAAACTGGCATAATTTATATAATAAAGAAGAGAAGTAGAAAAAAAAATATATAAATATAAAATATGCAAATGATTTTCATTAAAAATAGAAAAAAGAAGACTCTTCTCAAAACAAAAGCAGAAAGAAGAAGAAGAAAAAAAAAATAAGAACGGATTAAGAAATGTTTATTATTATTATTATTTTCTTCTGCTTGAAAGTTGATCCAACGAACCGTTACACAAGTTGATTATAAGAGCCATTGACGAAAAAAAAAATCTAAATTTGATTAAACTCAATACGAAGAAGAAAACAAAGATGGCGACGGATACAAAATGGTCACCATGGTAACAAAATACGACTAGGACAAACCGAGAGAGAGAGAAATTCCTACCTTCATCATTAAGACGATCATGACAAATGTGTAAACAAAACCAACATGGAGAATGAAGAGTATTTTATATTTCTGTAGGCTACTAAAAAAAAGCACGATAATTGAATTTCACTGCTAATCTCTCTCAATCTCAATTGAAGATACAAAACAAAAAAAAAACTCCTCCACAAAAATAAGTAAAAACCCCTAAACTGAATTTCTACTTACTCCCCTTTCTCCCTCTGGAGAGACATAAGGGGATATAAGAAAAAAAGAGAGAGAGAGAGAGACATACCCTCACTTATTTCTTAGATAAACTGTTAACACAATTCGACAAATGAACGAATGTGCACTGAGATGTGAGAACGAAATAACGAAACCTATATTCAGAGTTAGCAGTGATTGCGTTATTACAGGGGCAACAAACACTTAAAAGGTTACTTCATAATACTGTATATATATATATATATATATATATATATATATATATATATATATATATATATATATATATATATATATATATATATATATATATATACATATATATATATATATATATATATATATATACATATATATATATATATATTGTGAGCTTTTGACATCAACCAATATTTTATTACCAACCTTTAGATGACATTTTCTACTTTTCGTTTCTTCTCTGAGCAGTATGACACCTGCACAGAGAAGATCCGAGCTGTAGAGAGAGCTGGATGGAGATAGATTGAAGTCACTCTTCTGCATGGGGGTGAAATCAATGCAGGAGAGTGGCGGCCATCTCTCTCTCTTCCGGTTGATGCTGATATACATCTTCTCCATCGGTATTCCGACTAGAGAAGATGTTGTAGCTGCTGAGAATCGTATAGCTCCTGCCCTATGAAACCTCCGGCCTCTGAAGAGAAGTTATTAGCATAAAGACATAGAGACAACGCTACTTCTTATTACAACACTTTTATTCATTCCTTGTAAGAAGTACAGATACAAGGGTGAATAGTAAAATACTAACTGGAAATCCTCAGGCCCATGATTTGGAATGTATCGCAAAAACAGGCAAAGGAAAGAACTGAGGAACAAAGAGGAACATGGTCCTTTTATACCTTGGACCTGTGTACACCTGCGAGGTGTAACCAGGTCCAAGTGACCATGGTCCTTTATGTATCAATCCGCCACTTGGGCATGAGTCAGAAAGGTGAGCCAGAGAGGAGGGAGGGACGGTTGAGAGTTGTTTACCCCCCAGGCTATGGTTTTGGCGGGATCACGATTTACAGGGTGTTACATACCCTCCAACTTTGCTTGGAGTACGTCCTCGTACTCCAGCCAAGGGTGGAAGGTTTTCAAGTTACGCAGCGGGGAGACATGGGTGGCTGAGGACTTACCGTGTACAGAGGTGGTTATGGAAAGGCACTGGCACCGAAGTGTCAGCGCCCTTAAAAATTGGAAAAGGCTGAAAACATAAAACAAAGATAATTAATGCTCGCTGAGTGGCGAGCCGCTATTGAAATCTAAAAAGAAAAGAACAGTTGCAACGTATTTTATTTTTTTATAAATTTTTCGATAATGCCACCCGGATGGGTGGCAACCACATGAGTACATGTGGCGCGCAGCTATCCCTGCTGCGGAGGGTGGGGAGGATCCTGGGTCCATGAACCGTACGGGGGGTAATCCCGCCGGACCTGGCCTCATCGGTAGCTGGATGCGGCAGACAGCCATTGTCCCTGGTCGTCAGGTAGATCCCGGTGGAAGATATTGAAGATGTCCCGGTCCCCGATAATCTTGCGGGAGGACCGCTTGTTGTACAGTGTAGCCCAAGCGGCGTCCCATAAGACGGCGATTCGGTAACGAGGATCCGGTTCCGGAATGTAGTGACGGCTGGTACGGAACGTCTGTCCAGCTGGCAGTCTAAAGACGGAGTTGACGAAAGCTCCCAAAAGGGCTTCCGTGGCTTCATCGATGGCATCTCCGGCGAAACTGGTGGTTTCAACAATCCGTCTTCTTGGGAAGACGATGGTGATGAGGACACTTGTTAGGCGGGAGAGTCCCACGACATATCGCTCCCGGGGAGGGAGGTCCAGACGGGGAAACCCTTCCTCCAAAGAGAAGTGTCCTACGTAAAGGGTGTTGGCCGAGCGCACTTCGCGCTGCCAAGTGACCCACCGATTGTTGAGCAATCTCTCGCCGGAGGTGGCTGCACGGAACGGATGATCCAGCGGTAACCGCCCCAGAGTAGCCCCGGCATGGGGTACAGTGGGCGGTGCGGCTGGTCGGGCTGGTGTTGGAGCCGCAGGTTCCAAAGAAACTGATGCGCCCGTGATAGGCCTGGCATGGCGCAAGGCGGACCGGGCCATATCGCGGGCCCGCTGACGTAGTCGCTTCGATGCCGACTTCCTGCTCAGCGCCTCCAGTGGCTTGGCACTTCCTGGTGCACGGCCCAGTGCTTCCATGGGGTCACCTCCCTGTCGCATGACGTCTTGCAGAAGGTTTGTGATGGCCTTCTGTTTTTTCAAGAACGCGGCACGCTCTGCGGAAGGTGGCGGCATCAAAGGTGTAGGCGTAGGTTGTCCAGAAGGGCGGCCCGGAGGCGGCGGAGGAGGAGAGTGACGCGGGACCCAAGTAGGAGGGCCCCGAGTTTCATAGCGATGGTCGCGGTCCAGTTGGACTCGGTGATCCTGTAGGTCTTGCCTGACCCTTGGGTCGAAGTTATTACGCGGCGGAGGGCCGCGTCCAGAGGAACCACGTTGTTCCTGCTGACTTCTTCCGTCGGGTCGGCGTCGGGGCGAAAGATGGGAACCACGTGGCGAAGAGCGACGTGGTTGTGGCCGTTGAAGAGAGTCTCGAGAAGAGTGGTGGCCCCTGTAGGACTGTTGAGGCTCCTTGGGGCGAGCCCCAGTGGGAACCTGAACACGAACAGGTTGGGGAACCACCACTATGGAAGGTAGCTTTGGAGTCGGAGTTGGTGTGGCGGCCTCGCTGCGTGGAGGCGTGGCACATCGGGAGGTTGGTGGTGACGATAATGGTGTATGAGGAGGAGGCGGCGGAGTGATTGACGGCACCGGTGAGCAGTGTTGGAAAGGCTCTGGTGGCGTTATGGGTGGAGAAGGAGATGTGGAGAGGCCAGTTGTCAGGGTTGCTGGCGAGTTTGAGGATGGAGGTGATGACGTGGCCGATGACGTAACTTGGGCGGCTCCTTGGAGTCGGGCCTCGATTTGCAGGAGCTCCTCCTTCGGGAGTTGCGCCGTACACGGTAAGCCCAGCTCGACAAGGCGGGCGCAAACCGCACGGAGGTACGCCAGATTGTCCTCCCCTTCCTTTTTATCTCTGGCTGCCTGGCGAAGGGCAGCCTCCCTCTGCATCTCCAAGTGGAGGTCTTCGAGGGGGGAGGGCACAGATCCACCTCCCCCACGCTTCCCTCTTGCTTCAGCTCCACCCGGAATGGGTTGACCAGGCGCGATGCTATCGCGGAACGCCTGGTTAACCCCCCATGCCATTGTATTAATATCGATGCGGTCTTCCCGCTCCTCCCAGTAGTGTTTTGATGTCGTGACGTCGAAGGGGACGATGCTGCTTGGAGCAGCAGGCTTCCCTTCGCGCCCGACATTGGCAGGTCGCTTGAAGCTTGCTTTTAGGCGCTTCTCCCCACGCCGGTGAAAATTCTCCGGTTCGGAGGAGGTGCGGCGCCTATCTATTGTGTTTGGCGACTCTCTTCTTGTTATTGGCGCACTGGCGGCGCCCGCCCTTTGTAGCTGGCAGGTAGATTGAGAGAGGGGTTCAGCGGTCCCCGCCGTTCCACTCTCCGTCTCATCTTCACTAGAAGAGGCAGACATCATTCTGCCTCCTCTCCATGAGCCTCTACCTGGCATATTTCTTAAGAGTTAGAAAGTTCTTACTTTTTCAAAAGTCCCGCTGCTGGTGGTTACTTCCAAATAATAACAGAAATCGGTCCCCGATCACTCTGTTATTATTTCAAGAGGTCCAAAGAGTTCTGAAGGCCTGATGCACTGCACGTGAGTTCAAAGGCTTGAAGGTGGTACTCAAGCTTTGGATTGACAACAAAACTGAAGAAGTTCGAAATTAAAATTTGGAACTTGGCACAGAAGTAGATTGAAGATTTGATGATTGAAGAAGATCGAGCATAAAGAGATGAACAAAAACGAGTGCTTCTTTGAAGAGAGCAAATCGAGTGGTAATTGACCAAGTTTGGTCACTTTCTTATTTAATTTTAAAAGTTAGAAGGGCCGGCCCCTTTTAGAATAAGACACCTTACTCTAATTGGTTTCTTCACGACTTTATTTATTGGGGGTGGGGGTTGTCCCACCGACATTAGATGTGAGAGGTGTTGATCTAATTCTTATCAGAGTCGGTCCTGTTTATTATTTTTAGATAAACAAAAGGACTAAGGAATCTCGAGGGAGAAGGGCCGTTATTTTATTTCACACCGAGGTGTGAAGTTGCCCATTAACTTTCTCCCCTTCTTTTCCTTAATGCCTTTTTTGGAAAGAATAGGTCAGCAAGGTTACTAATGTACCTTGCTGTTTGTTATTATTTTTAGGGGGGAGTGGGGCAGGAGTTGGTGTCCCACAATTCGATCTTAATTGAGAGGGTGACAGGTTCTTCAATTTTATTTTTTAATTGAAGGTGTCCGCTCTCACAAAATCCTCAAAACTGATTTTCTTCCTTTTTTATTTGTTTATGGCCAGCAGTTTTTGTTGTTTGTTTTTTTTCTTTGAAGTCCCAGTACATTGGTCTGGCCCCCAGAGCAATTGTCTCTTTGAAGTTTCTATCCTTCTACTGTCAACAGCATGGTCAATGACGTCCGTCCATAATAAAGGGGAGCACGGTGTTTTTCCTTTGCTGACCCTTTTATGGCTCTTGATTTTTCTTCTGAACGTCCTTGACTAGCCTTCGGCGTTTTTCCCAGGTGTACCACGTGGTTGACAGTTGTTTGTGAAGGCCACGTGGTTCCGGTGTAGTTTATTGCATGTTTGAAATGGTTGCCAATATGTAAATATTGGCGGCCATTTTGAAAAGTTTAAAAAATGTTTCAAAAATTAAAGTTGTGTGAATTTTGTAGAGTTTTGGGAGTTATTTGAGAGTGTTTAGAGGGGTTGTTGATGCTGTGGGGTTGTTTATTCGTTGGGGGGTTCCTTTTATCCCCTCCCCCACCTCTTGACAACTGTCCTCAGTTGTTTCTTAATACAACAATTCTCAAATTCCTCCCGCTCTTCTATTGTTGATATTTGATGGTTGCTGGTGTTTATTTCCATAGTCATGAAATAAACACTGGTGAATTATTGTTTTATTTCCGTCGCGTTTGGTTTCTTGACAGCGTGGGTGGCCACTTGATCGGCTCGCCCGAGGTCCATTTGTGTGCAGGAGCTTGGTCGAGCACTTTGATTGGTATGTCCTCAGAGTGGTCAGAGCTGTCATTGTCGGATGTGTCAGGAGGGGGTGCTCCGGCGGCTGAGTCTGCTGCTGGAAGAGGGATCCGGCGGATTTGTCCCGCCACTCGTATTAGAGCAAACTCAACGCCGTCTTCGGTGATGATATCCGTTTCAGGCACCTCTCCTTTGATGTCGTAGTCGGTAACCGGCTCCCCAAACTGCTTGATTGCAACCTTCTTCTTCGGTTGCCGACACTCACGGACAAAATGCCCCAGTTTGCCACAATTATAACACGTCGACTTACTCTTGTCGAACGTGCGAGTGGTCTCTGGTTGGGGGTCCGCTGCAGAGTGTCGGTTTGGATTGGTGGCAGCAGTCTGACTAGGCTTTTTATCATGCCTAGACCGGTGTGGTTTGTCTTTAGGGCTGGCGGCTGCCGCCGGCTCCTGGTCGGTCTTCGATGCTCCTTTACCCGACTGTGAATCAGCTGCGGGTTTTGGTTCCGTCGGCCATTTATCCAAGGACAGCAAGACCACCTCCATATTGAGGACGGCGTTTGCGAAGTCCTTGAACGACGTCGTAGATGCGTGGTGCGCGGCGTTCTGTATGGTGGGATGTAGAGCGCGGCGCAACTGGCTTATACGCAGCTGATCGTCAAGTTGCGGGTAAACTCGGTCGCCGAGTATCATAAACTCCCAGATGAAAGCTTGTGTACTCTCACCTTCCTTCTGGAGCATCTCTGTATACTTTTTCTCCAAGATGGCCAGTTCGTTCGGCTTCCCGAACGTATCTACCATCTGTACTCTCAGTGCTGGCCAAGGAATGTCCTGAAGCTCATACCTTAGTTTACTCAGCCACGTACGGGCGGCCCCAGTGAAACACCCCGTGATGTATTCCTCCTTGTGGTGGTCTTTCCAACCGTACAGGTGTGCCACTTCCTCGAATTCTTCCAGGAAGGGACGGAAACCTGTCAATCCGTTGAATTTTTGGATCGAGTCGGCAGGGTGACGACCGCTGTATTTCTTATTGAACTCTTCCACGGAGGGTTCTCTGGGGGTTGGTCGATAGATGCCATCCTGGACGTTTGGCATTCCAGCCGGCATCAGACCTACCCCTTGCGGTGGAAAACGTGGCGCGTAAACTGAAGTGCCTTGTGTCGCTCCTTGGCTAGGCTGTTGTTCCGGGGGTGTCGAGCGGCGACCGCTACGTGCAACCCGGACAAGCGAGTGAGGAGAATCAGCACGTGTCGTGATCGGTATTTCCGCACGCTCATCTCTGTGACGTGGATCATCTGACTGCCCTTGTTGTTGCCAGTCAGGGTTACGCGGTAGATGACGTGTGTGCGGTGTGTAATGTCTTTCGTAACGATCGTGACGCTCTCTGTAGCCAACATAGGGGGCTGAAGAGGCGTCCGAGTCATCGTCGCGAAGTCGGTGTGTGCGTGTTGTCCGCCGTGGTGTAGTCGGTCGATTCGGCGTGAATCGGTCGTCTATGAACTGAGACATACGAGTCGAGAGTGCAGCCACTTGTTGTGACAGGTGGTCAAACTCGGCCCCAGTCGGCCGCGGCGGTGGTGTCACATCAGTAGTCACGGGTACTTCCAACAGATCTTCGTGCGAACCCTGGTGATCAGACAGGGACCCCGTATTGTCGTGTGAGGTAGCCATGATTAATGAAGTGGCTTGTGTAATGTGAATGTGCGGTGACGAACGAGTCCGGCGAAGTCCAAGTCGTTGTGTGCAGCTCCGAGGGTTCTCGAGTACACTCTGAGCTATACTTTCGGGTTCCAGTATGATGGGACTCGTTCAGTTCGTGAAGTTGTAGGTCGGTGATGTCACTGCGCGTTGGCAATTTAGTGCTTGTCGGCAACCGACACTATCGTACTCTTATACACTGAGTAACGATAGATTACCTAAGCTTGTGACGTGTATAACGAAGTGGCCGTTCACTCCGTTAGTGTGGTGATGGTTGTGTCGGGTTGATCGTGTTCTCAGTTGGGCGTGTGATGAGTTTTGGTTCCCAACTGGTGTGGCGTCGTGAGTTCTTTATTGAGCGTCAGATTTTGGAAGGATCTCTCTCGACACGTGGTATTTGGCGACCACGTGGAGGTTACGAGAATTCCAAAAACCTCAATAAAGAAACAGCAGATGTACAATACAACCTCGAGCGTGGTACACCACCCAATCAAGATTGCACTGCGGAAAGTGAATTAGAAATGAAAGTGTATTGCAATTGCCTGAAGAAGAGGAAAGCAATACGAAGAGTAAAGCTAGAGCGCGGTGCCCGCACTTTTAGTTTTACTTAGAAACAAGAATGAAGAGTGTGTGTGTGAAGAACACACAAAGAACAAAAAGTTCAAGATGGCTGAACTTTTTAAATGCACAAACAAAGGAGAAGTTCAAGATGGCTGAACTCTCCTAAGAAGCAAGAAAAGAAAGCTGTTTTACTTTGAAAGTTTAGAACTTAGGTGCGGTGCCCGCACATCAAAAGTTTTAATTTAGTTTTATTAAAACAGTAAAACAGTGTAGAAATTGAAGTGTGTTCAACAAGCTAAATGCTTGGTGAACCAGAAGAAATGTTCAGACTGGAGAAATTTTGAGTCCTCACTGCTGGATGGCTCTGGATGAAAAGACAGAGTCAGTGCCCAGTGAGGGACTATGTTGAGTAGAAGGAAGAAGTCCGTAGGTGGCGCTGAGGTGGCCACTTCCGGTTCAGTTTATTGCAATGTCCAAAAATTGATGATTGAAAAGTTCCTCCGGGGCACGTTTTTATGGTGGCCAGGAGAAAGACACAAAAAGAGAGAAAATTCAAAGAAAAAGAGAAGTTTTCTCTAACAAGAGGAACTCCGCCAGGGGGCGCGTGAGTGCAACCCTCTGGAAGAGAAGAGAACACAAAAAGATGAGAGAAGGTACAACAATGAGTCACATGGAGCGAAAAACCGCTCCGTTGGCGCTTTTTGAAGAGTGTCCGGTCGATCCAAGATGGCGGCCGGGCTTCAGTGTTGTCCAATGGAGAAAGTTCATGTGATGATGCATTGAGGTGATGATGATGAAGAAATTGAAGAACATGACTTGGGACATAGAGGGTCCCAAGGGAAACACAAGTGTAAAAACAAAGAACAAAGAAAAGGGGGGACAAGAAAGTCCCACGTGGCTAGAAAAAGTGTGTTTTAAGCTTGTAAGCCCCCTAACAATGAAATAGAGCTAGGGAGAATCTTGCTTGAAAATTAAAGATGAAGAGTGAAGATAATAGGACATTTTAAAAGACACACACGTCCTTTAAAAGCCTATTACTAGATGAATAGATTAGTAGATGAGATTTGTTTGCTCATCTCATAATGAGACTGCAAACTCCTCTCGGAGAGTAAGAAGAATTTGTTTAAAGTGTTGCCCACGTGGTGTGGGTTTCACTTTGAAAATTAAAGAAGAGTGAAGGTGACAGTGGGTGATTGTAATGGAAACATGAAATACAAAAACACGGACGGAAACACGTGTGTCCAAACGGTTGTCCACTTTCCGAGTGCTAAGCGGTCAGCAGACAAAAGTTCGTTCCCACGTGTCTCTAAGGACAGGACACAGAATCGCGCGGTCGACACGTGGTGTGTGTAGCCACAAGTCTCTTTCGCGATTCCACAAAAACGGTACCATGCGGTTGGCTTTGACGTGATCGAGGGCCTCCATACATGATCCCAACATAAAAAGGCGCCACGCGGTTGGCTTTGACGCTATCGAGGGCCTCCATACGTGGTTCCAACACAAAGGACGCCGCGCGGTTGGCTTTGACGTGATCGAGGGCCTCCATACGCGGTTTTACAAAGGCGCCACGTGGTCGACTTTGACGCTATCGAGGGTCTCCACACGTGGTTCCAACACAAAGGACGCCGCGCGGTTGACTTTGACGTGATCGAGGGTCTCCATACGCGGTTTTACAGACAGGCGCCACGCGGTTGACTTTGACGCTATCGAGGGTCTCCATACGTGGCTCCAACATAGAAAGGACGGACGAAGCCTCGTGAGGCACAATCACGAGACTTAGGACAAAGGACGGCTTCTGTTTACAGGTCGGAGAAGGCAGATGGAGCTATACCCCGCACCTCCACCAAATGTGAGCTTTTGACATCAACCAATATTTTATTACCAACCTTTAGATGACATTTTCTACTTTTCGTTTCTTCTCTGAGCAGTATGACACCTGCACAGAGAAGATCCGAGCTGTAGAGAGAGCTGGATGGAGATAGATTGAAGTCACTCTTCTGCATGGGGGTGAAATCAATGCAGGAGAGTGGCGGCCATCTCTCTCTCTTCCGGTTGATGCTGATATACATCTTCTCCATCGGTATTCCGACTAGAGAAGATGTTGTAGCTGCTGAGAATCGTATAGCTCCTGCCCTATGAAACCTCCGGCCTCTGAAGAGAAGTTATTAGCATAAAGACATAGAGACAACGCTACTTCTTATTACAACACTTTTATTCATTCCTTGTAAGAAGTACAGATACAAGGGTGAATAGTAAAATACTAACTGGAAATCCTCAGGCCCATGATTTGGAATGTATCGCAAAAACAGGCAAAGGAAAGAACTGAGGAACAAAGAGGAACATGGTCCTTTTATACCTTGGACCTGTGTACACCTGCGAGGTGTAACCAGGTCCAAGTGACCATGGTCCTTTATGTATCAATCCGCCACTTGGGCATGAGTCAGAAAGGTGAGCCAGAGAGGAGGGAGGGACGGTTGAGAGTTGTTTACCCCCCAGGCTATGGTTTTGGCGGGATCACGATTTACAGGGTGTTACAATATATATATATATATACATACATATATATATATATATATATATATATATATATACATATATAACCAGTATATATGTATGTATATATATATATATATATATACATACATATATACTAGTTATAAGCCAATGTCCATTTTAAGACCGATTTTCTAAAGAAAACCTTATAAAACATCTAATAAAATCCTAGACGAGAGAGAGAGAGAGAAAGAGAAAAAGAGGTCAAAGGTGACTTCATACATCATTTGATTGTGCTTTTTAGTGACCAGTCAAACGTGAATGAAAGAACTTTCTCTCAGTTACTGATCACTAGACACATTGTATGGACACAGACTGTATTATGGACCCAGTAACCAACCCACAGGCCTCTCCTTTTTCCCCTCCCATTATAAATACACACACACAAACCGAGGCACACAAACAGCCACAAGACCCCTCAAGCTAACACAATAAACAAACAAACAAACTCACAATTTCCTGTGTTAGAAAAGAGAGAAAGAGAGAGAGCACTTAAGCTAAAAACGTATTTTCAACTATATTATATTCAATAAACAAGTCAAGATTGGAAATATAAACAGTCACCCCACCCACCCACCCACCCAAAAAAAAAAACGGCCAAAAAAAGAATGAAAAAATATATAAAAGAAACACGCCACTGTAGTCACTTAAATAATATCAAGGAAAAGTGTGACAACACTTTCAACCAAGTCTACCAACTTCCACCTCTATTCTATTATTAGTTGACACACCCAACTGTGGTCATTCAGTTTGGACTAGAATATTACAACTGCATAATAGAATATGTAACACAGAGAAAAACATAAATCTCTCTTTTTTCTATTCACGTGTTACCACCACCTTATAATAGAAAATATGCAAAAACCGAAGATTTTCACTCAAAAAATAAAATAAAAAAATAATAATACTCAACAAGAAAAAAAAAGAAGAAAAGGAGAAAGAAAAGTCGTTTTCTTCTTGATATAAAATAAAATCCAGAAAGATCGTATTTGTTTGCAAATTTATCCCTGATCCATAAATCTTTTATGTACCAACCCCCTCTTCCCTGAAATTCTCTAACACAAAACACATCAGTGTAAATGAAAATCTCCACCCACATTAATATTCCACCTAACTCGAAAATTCTACTCTTTTTCCCCTCATTCAATTCTATATGTAGTTTTTTTTTCAGCCTTCAGGACTCTCTTTTCTTCAATTTCATATGGAGGAAGGAGTAGAAAGAAGAAAGGGCGGAAAAGAAAAATAAGCAACAACGTCGAGTATTCCAGAAAGCAGTGTTGTTCTTGTTATTATTATTTCTCATAAACCTTTATGAAAAAATATGATCACGAAAGAATAAATGAACTCGTTGTTTGTTGTAATATCATTACTAGAGAGTTTATGTAAATGGGAGAAATTTCAAAAAGACATAACCAACAACATGGAAACCTGAATGGAAATCTAATGTATGCAATCTAAAATAGAACACTTTAATGTAACTTTAGTCAGAATTCTCTCTCTCTCTATCTATCTGTCTGTGTGAAAATATCAAGCTTAAAAATAGAAATATGAAATGTTTGTTTTCTTCACCTGATATTATTCTAAAGAAATGAAATAGAAAAGAAGATAGAAAAGAAACTAAGGGTGTAAACAAAAGAGAGACCAAAAAAAGAGATAAGAAGGAGGAGTAAATGTGTGTTTATTAATGTGAATGTAATACTTCTCAACGTGTGCATCTTTATGATTGTTATTACTATACGTGTGTGTGCGTTATTTGTGTTTGCATCTTTATGATTATTAGTACTATATGTATACATGTATATGTATTTGTGAGTGTTACAAGAAAAAAAAATGACGTCATCAAAGTTCAGAAGAAAAAACAAACAAACTAATGTTTGAATATTAAAATAAGACTAAAAAATATTTGAACAGATAAAAAAAATTTAAGACCTACACATAATTGAGATTAGAATAAATAATAAATAAGACGAATAAAAAAGTGAAATAATAAATACTGAAAGAAAGAAAGAAAGAAAAAAAGAGAGAAAAAAATATATAAATTTTTTAAGAAAAGGAGAAAAATAGATTTCACCTTCGTAAAACGAGAAAGAAAATCGCAATTACATTGTTGCAACTTAAGAGAGACAGAAAGAAAGAGATAAAAAGACAAAGAGAAGGAGAGAGAGAAATAAAAGATGAGATAGAAGAGAGAGAAGAGAAAACAAAAAAAAAAATATAACAGAATATATGAAACTTCAAAGTGGAAAAATGACAGCCCCCCCCCCCAAAAAAAAAATGGCGGAAAACGACTTCAAATGGAGAACCCACCACTAAACTCCACCTACTTTTAACCTCCCAAAAGAAAAACTCAAATAATGTTTTCTTCTTTCTATTATAGTACATACACATACATATATATATATATATATATATATATATATATATATATATACACGATAATATTGACAGATAAATCGAGAGCAAGAAAACGGATAAAAAAAAGTCAATATATCAAATAAAAGTCAGGGCAAATTTAATTTCAAAAGATAATTCGACTCTTTTTTAAAAGTGAATCTTCTTTTTTAAAATATCGGAACGGGGAAAAAAGATCAAAAAGTATTTTTTTTAGTATATTAGAAAAAATTATGCAGTCGTTTTGTCGCCATATTTTTAAGACTTTTATGAGTGAAAAGAGAGAGAACACTAAACAATAGAATAGAACTTGAAGAAACTCAAGTTCGGAAGAAGAAGAAAAAAAAGTTATTCAAGCAGCTTTTATATACTGTAGGCCTATACAGTGTATAATATAATAAAAAAAAACCTCATACTTTTTTATCGTTTCAGGATTAATTCTTCCTGTTTACAATGCAAAAGTAGTGAAGTGAAACTCAAGGGAGGAGGGGAAACTTGAATATTAAAATAAAAGAGAAAAAATAGGAACGGGCATCCCAGAGTTAAGAAAAGCTAAGGGCCAACCAACCACCTTCCCCCCCCCCCCCCCCAACTCAAACACATGAGCCTCCAAAATATAACCCCGTTTTCTCTTTATATTTTCATAGAATGAACCCAACTCAAAACGACGACAACAGTCGGAGGTAGAGGCTAATTATTAGGAGATTACTCAGATTACATTACAAAAGTAGTTCTCAAACATTTTTTTCTGGCCTGGAGAAAATCGTGGCACACCTTAAAAAAACTAACAGCACACATTTTAAAAAATATTGGTTTAATGTCTACGTGTTATATTTAGGTTACGTTTTGTTTATTTGCCTTAGAAAAATCACATCCTTTGAGAATTACTGCATTGGAGAACTGAATGTGCCGGGTGCCTTCCGACAATATTACACAGAAGTATTGCTAGCCTCCATCTCCAACCCCTCATCGTCGTTTGAGACGGAACCCACCAAACGTTTCTCAGAATATTAAGAACTTCATATGAGAGATGAGAGAAAATTTAGCTCATTTTGCATACAATTATCCAGAATGCAACTATAAAGAAAGGTAGAAACAAGAAAATAATGCAGATGAAGAACGAGAACAAATTCGAAGGAGGATTACTTCCTTCACAGCTAAGAAAAACAAGACTTTTAAAAGTCGTTACTAAATAGTTTATGTAATTTAGACAAGTACAAGAGACTAGAAATAAAATGGGGAGAAAAAAAAAACGAACTGAAAGGAAATGTTGGTGAAACTTTGAACTAGATATCAAAACATAAAAAACGAAAACAGGATGTTGATGAAGGAAACAAAACAGGTAAACCTTTTAAATGACGTTTTCTAGAAAAGAGAGAGAGAGAGAACCAAGGGGGGAAATATATAAGGCTGTTTTTGGTCCGTTAAAACTTTAACATGGACTGAACCCATCAAGTATATAAAACCCTATGTTTCAACACGTTAGGGTAGGTTCGCTCAATAGTCATTTCAACAGAAAGCAATTTCCAGTTCGTCATAAACTAGAAAAACGTAATGAATGTGTTGTTATAAGTGTTTTCGTGAAGATAAAACTCGTTCATTTCTAACAAAATAAATATTTTATGAAAGTTTAAACGAAAATAATCGAATTTCACGTTTCTATATGTAAAGAAATACCCCTTTTTAACTTAAAAAGATTCCTTCTTAACATGTTTTACATCCATTAAGTTGAATAATATTAGCAAATTTATTTGCAAGTCATGAAAAAAAAAATTAATAAAAACTTGAAAGTGTTTTAAAAACTAGAAGGGTAGTTTCAATCACTTTAAGGTTAATTTCATGTTGACATATTTTGAAATAATTATATATACATTAAGCCAGGTCTGTGTGTGTGTGTGTCTGTGTGATTAACGCTGTACAATTTATATAAATTTAAATGAAAATAAATGAACCGCTTTTTTTCTCAAGGTCAAATATATATAACTGATATTAAATTGGAGAGGGGGGAAAAGGTTGGAAAGCGTAGAGGGGGGGGAAGAGAGAAAAGTGGGAGGGGGTGACGGAAATTGAAATGAAAGGAGTAAAAAAAGGAACAAACGACGCGCATGCGCACACCAGAGAAAATGAAAAACTCATTTTCTCTTTCAAATATAAAAAGGGTAGGAGATAATAGTAGCAAAATTAAACAACAGTTTATCACAGGCAATTGTGCCCAGCATTAGAATTTCTTTTGCTCAGCCCTTTTATGAACGTCATCAATTTCTAATTGGTTTGTTACTTGGTCTGACGTCATAAATGGGCGGAGGAAAAGAAATTCTAAAGCTGAGCACAATTGCCTGTGAATTTAGCTCCCGTCATTTATGACGGGTTACCCCACTAGTCTTTTTATATTAGCTTGAAAATGACCTGACTGGCAGACAATATTTTTTTTTAAATTTGTGTCTATAATACTATTAAGTAGAGACCTACACAAAGCCCATGGGATGGTGGGCTTTTGGGCTGGGCTTGGATCGGCATATTTATGTTAAAGGCCCATAGGGCCTGATGGGCTTCGTGGACCTGGTGGGTTTCGTGGGCTTGGTGGGCTGGGCTTCAAGTTTTTACTCAATGTAGGTCTCTACTATTAAGTGATTTAACTGTCGTTCTAGTTTTTAGTTTTTTTTTCTTCTTCTTCTTCTATTTAGACCCTTTATTGCTCTTTTCAACAACAAAGGTTTGGAGAAAATGAGCAAAATTTGGATGGATGTGAAGATGTGATGAGTATGGATGGATGCCAAAAGGTTCGCTCGTTATTTCTCCATAACGGGATCAGATATTTGGACGAAACCATTTGCATGTTGTTCAGTATTTTAGTGACAGACATGCGACTGTGTGAAAATCAAAACAACTCATCGACTAATTAATAATTTGAAATTTTTTTCTTGGCCAAGTTAACTCGGGAACAGGACGACCTAAAATAATCATCAACTGACTTCTAAATCAGTAGGCCTAAACATTTTTTTTAAAATACACGATTTTTACATCTTATGAATCAGCTTGTCAAGTTCTAGTAACGGTAAACAGCATTAAGCCCAGTTTTACACATCGGCCGCTAGATGGTTGTATACCATGTTAAGTCCTATTCCCTTCAATGAAGAGAAAACACCTTTCAAATCCACTCTCCTGTAAAATTTAGGTTTGGTGATTTAACGCAGTTTACCTCTGATGCACTGAAATTAATTTTCAATTCCATAATGAGTACTATTTTTTAATCATTTAAAATAATGTTTATTTATTATGCAGTTATTGACTGGAGAGAGGAGACTAGAAAGAGGATGGAGTGGGAGGTTCTTTTTTTTTTTTTTTTTGCTTTAGCCTATGTTAAAATAGGAGCATGTGACCTACTTTTGCATGGAGATAAGTTTGGTAACAATACAACGCATCCCAATGTCACAGAAACAGTCTCCATTAGTGTATTATAAAAAAAAATAATACAGTACTTTTTGATATTTTAATTGAAAATTTCACTTCAATTAAAACTCGTAATAAATAATAAGTTAAAAATGATTTGTATGCCAAAAATTAAAAAAGTAAATGTTACATTAGTCATATATTATGTATTGATCAGTCAAAATAAAAACGTAACAATTAACAAAGGTCTCTCTTTGAATCCCTTGTTCAATTTCTCCTTAGTGTCTTCTTGCTGAAACGCAAAATGACCAGAGTTTGAAAATCAGCTGTTCATAAAACATCTTAATAGCTTATAAAGATCTAAAGGGAGTTTTCTATTTTGGTTTATGATGTGACAAGAGACAATGAGGAACTAATTTAGTAATTTGGCTTAGTATTAATTGCCTCCCCCCTTTTTTCCTCAATTCCACCTTCCACTCCCCTTCTGGTCAAGTGCTACGAGGGCCAAATTAAGTATTCAGACTTGATTCGAACAACAAACACCACAGAGAGAGAGAGAAAGACCAGCCGAAATGACCACACGAAAACAAAGAGAAAACAGGAGGAGGACCATTGATGATGGTCCAATGAACAAATAAACAAACGAACATAAAACTGAAAAAAAAAAACATCCAAGCTACGATACTTGTATATAGTTTATTGGACTCAAGAGAATTTACATTAAAGTTCATTCTGAATCTCGATACGACCAAACAAGAAACAATTCAAACAGTGAAACTACAGATTTTAAAGCACGAGAAACAGAACCCCCCCAAAAAAAACCCAATTTGATCAGTCTCATGTTATCGTCCAAGTAGAAAATCAACCATTTCACAAAATGACTAGTCAATTTGCGCTTGTGTTGTAGACAATGAGGCCATTTTATAAAACATCACTGAAGCAGTGTCTAGACTGGCCTATGTGAATAAATGCATCATTGTATAGGCATTTTTAAAATTGCCTAAAACTCTTATGACTTTGGCACACAGTTGAAACATTTTTCAGCAACAAAATGTTGTCGAAAAGTCGCTGGGCTGTCGTCGCAATGTATTTTCTATGAAAGAACGACAACCTTAGCACACGGGCCACTTTTAACTGTGTGCCAAAGTATGTGTCTTTCCATAAAAAATACATTGTGACGACAGCCAAGCGACCTTCCCACTTTGAACATTTATATCTCCTAAAAGTCTTTCAAAAGTCGCCTGTGTGCCAAGGCCGTAAGTCAGTTGGCATAACGACTACTGAATTGTTGTTTATGCAAATTGATAAGTGACTTTGCATAACGACTGATTTTTCACTTTTAACAGTAACATTGTATTCAAATAAGAGGGAGGGAGGAATAAAGTAAACCATTGTTTGCTGTGATTGCCTACTTTCAGGCAGCTCTCCGGAAAGAGACATTCTATATTATGTACAGATAGAGGAATAACCACAACAATCCACTTGTATACTTTTAGAAAATAACACAAACAAGGCCAATTCCACCTACTCACTTCAATCATAAATAAAAGACAAACGAATCGATCGATTTCAACATGGATCCCGATCTATAAACACAAAATGGATTGATGTATGATAGTCCTTTACAAAGACTAAATGGGAATAAGGTTAAGAGTTTCAGACTTTCAAAGAGTTAAGAGATTGAGAAAGGAGGAGGAGGAGGAGGACCTGAAAATATGAACCTCACAACAATTTATAGATAATTTTTGATAAATTGGGTTAGAAACCTCTTTAAAGGAAGATAATTGGGAATGAATTATCAATACTTTATATTTCTTGAATTAAAGCCTAAAGACAAAGTTTATAATCGAGTTTATAAGATTAAATGAGTTAGTTTATATCCCCCTATATTCTAGAAGAGTATGTTTTAAATTAATTTATTACTTTTCGTTCATAATTGCATCTCTCTCTCTCTCTCACACACATAATATATATAGATTTCTCTCTTTGTCCCACCCCCTAACCATTTGGAAAAATCTCCAAACTCTAATTATGATTAACAGCTTACATGACAACCTTTCAAAATTAATCATTTTTTATTATTTTTCTCTTTTTGTGTCTTTTGTTTTTCGCGTTTCTTTCTTTTGTTTTTCGATATTATGACAATCTTAAAATGTGATGCATTTCAATCGACCTTCTGTTACACACTAAAGACAAACACATCTTACATCAGGAGGAGAGAAAAAAAAAAGAAGAGAAATAAGAGGGGGGGGGGCCACTTATAATATTAAAATCACGTTAAAATCGATCGAAGACGAGGAAAAATGAGAGTAGAGAGATGAGGGTATAAAAAATAGAACGGCTGTCGCTCTCTTTATACATGACCCAACCATTCAAATACAAAAAAAGGGGGGGTTTTCACTTGTTAAGAAATGATCATCATCATCATCATTTTACTGTGTGTTTTTTTATGTTTCGATCTTTTTTTTATGTCATTCTACTCTTTAAACTCCAACCCTTTGAAAAGAAACTAAAGCCTAATTCATCTTCGATAATCCCCAAAATAACGAGTAACAAAAGTCAACTTATCAAGACGATTTAAAATAAAAAGGAGGAGGAGGAGGAGGAGGAAGATGGGAAAATTCAACGAATTCTAGATTAGAATAATTCGGAATTAAAATATGGCCTAAAGAAATGAGGGTATTTTTCTTAAATTGAATTCAGGGTGATATTTATTCAGTGAAAATAAGAGATAGATAGAGAAAGAGAGGGGGGGGGAGGGTTAAAAGTCTCTCTCGAATGAAATATAAGACCAGTTACGAATATCATCATGTGATCAAATGTGAACCAAATCAACCTTACAACATAAATAAAATTGATTCTTTTTCTTTTGTGTATAAAAAACATGAAATGTTTAAACCCCAAATGCAATTCGAATAAATTGAAAAGTGAGAAACGAATGTTGTAGAAAAACGATTGAAGAGTTTATCTCTGATAAAGTGAGGATGAAAGACGATTCAGAAAAAGGAAAGGTCAAATGGGGTCAATGTGAGAAAGAAAAAAAAAATACAAAAACTACATTATTTGAGACGACCATCATTTTTATCAAAGTGTAAGAATTTGAATTGATTTGATGTCCATTTGTGGTCAGAGACACCCATCAATCACAAATATAAATCTTTACTAAGGCTACATTTTATCTTCTTGTTAGTGCGATAAAAAGAAAGAAGCGCCACCTACCTAATGTCATTCGTGAGAACCATGTTGTTAATTAAGAAAAGTTCATCATCAACATCAGTGGTGCAGAAGAAATAATGAAACGAATGAAAACACCGTTTCCAATTAAAGAGAACTATGCAAATTAGCCCCAAAGCAACTAACAAAATCATCAATAAAAAAGACTCTTCTTGTTGTCATCCATCGTCAGTTCCACGTACATTATGTTGTTTTTATTACCAAATACCAAAACCCCTGATAAAATTCGTTTATTTTCCTTGAAACTGACATTTAGAAAAGGGCTCTGATTCCCTAATATTTAACCTAAACCTAAAAAGTTAAATCTTAAACATATTCTACAGAACCCCGTTATACCTTGTACACAGTCATGAGTTAAATGAATTCAAATTAAATGTGTTTAGGTGAATTATACGGAATCCAGTTAAGGACATGAACACCAAATAAAAAATTCACTTTATTATTAATATTTTAAATTGAAATACTAAATCAATATTTTGTCAATAGTTTATATAATTATATTTAAGTATTAACTCAATATTTTGAGATTACAAACAGAATAAATTGAATTCGACATATTGTTTGTTTGCCTTTCACAGGGGGCTCTGTAGAACACGTTTATTATTTAAATGCATTTAAATTATCAGGTATGAGTACTAGGTATAAGGCCAGTTATTATCATAGCCTACGTCATAGTATATTTCCTATATTATGCTTTATCATTTTTATGTGAGGGTGGAGATACTTTTTGGAAACACTCTGTACATTTGTCTGCATCGTTTCAAGAGGAAAGAGGGGGGGGGGGCAAATTCTGAAGCCACCTTTATATAACGACAACAAATCGAACAAGTTTATGTCAACTCAATGTTCTTCTCTTCTTTTCTCTTTTTTTTGAAGGAAAAAAAAAGCTAATCTTATAATCAGGCATCGATCCACCAACGTTATTCTCTTTTCTTTTTTATCCTATCTTGTTTCAAATACAAACCACACAGTAGAAAAGAATTTAACAAGAACGAGAAAAAAACCGCTATTTTTTTCTAATCTATGAACCCCATTTATAGCAACCCTTATAAAGGTCAACCCCCTAAGTCTTTTTTATAAAATCCGTTCAATATCAGAATAAAAAAAAATAATAAGTTACAAAAGAAAATAGAAACCAAAAGATGAAATAATAAAAACAAAACAAAAACCTCGTAGCGCCATCTACAAGTGGGACCAGAAAACGAATTATAGAATAAAAGGAGAAAAAAACACATAGCAGTAAGATGTCTGTTAATAATTATAATCAGGACTCGGATTTTGACGCAATATCACGTAAATGTTTCTCAATGTGTGGCCCAAGTGCCAATTGTGAAATAATCATCATCAACAATGGAGCAACTTCAATTATGCTTTTTCTTATCTGGTTAGAGGTTAGATGTGTGGTTACTATCAGCTGTCAACCAGTTTTAGTCTCTAACCAGGGTTTTTGATTTAAAAAAAAAGCCAAATTGTTGGCTAAACCAAACGGAATTGTTACGTCACAATTGGCCCTTGGGGCACAGCTTGAGAAATGTTTGCTTAAAATTACATAAAAAAATCCGACACCCCAACTAATATAGACAGCACAACTTATGTAAATGGTGCCTAAAACTATAGCCTCAGTCACAGTTGACATAAATTTAATTAAAACACTAGCGGACACGCAGCGCCATCTGTTGATAAATGTACACATTAAAACGATAATAAGAAAGAAAAAACCTGTAACATCCGGTATTAATTAATGACGTAATATATCAATTACATAAAAGTCAAATTTATTCACTACAGACGGCGCCTTTCTAGTTAGCAATATTTGTTCCTGTGGTAAATCTCCATACAGAAACTCTCGTTATTACGATTGCCTCGCCATCTAGTGTCAAAAATGTAAACAATGCTACCAGTGTTTTTTTTAGAAGCTAATAAACGGCCTCATTAGCTAAAATTCAATTGATTTTCACGCTTTAAACTGAAATAGATGACGCAATAAAGAGAATTAACATTAAAACAACCGCATAATTGAACAAAACTACAAGAAAAAAAAAGAAATCTCATGAATAATTCCTAATAAATTGCATTCAGGGTTATTTTATAATGAGTTCAATCTAGAAATAAAAAAAAGACTGGCGACAGACTATAATTATTAATTACACTCATCTAATTAAAATTAGATACAAACCGAAATGCCTAGAATCGTTTCCTTTTCCCCGTATAACCTTTTGTATGTGAATCACAAAACAAATAACATCGAGCACTCGGAGCAATACAAAATAAGATACCAACCTATTACCTATTTATCAATAAAGAGCGCTCGGATCAATCTAAAAAAAATATTATAGAAATCTAGATTTCTCAGAGCGCAGCAGAGATCGGTTTCATTATTACAATTTACCGGATTTGAAAGAGCGCTCCGAGAGAACAGAGTAACTTGTCGTTAGAAATTATTTAGTTATAGTTTCATTTCCTAAAGAGCATACGGTGCAATCGTCTGCAATATTATACAATAATCACGAGTTTCATACAGTTCACTCGGAGTAGCGAATCGTATACACGAACAAATAAGACTGGCGACCGCCACACCAATGGCCGCCATTAAATAGCATAGAATAGGCTGAATCGCATTGGACGCAATGTTACAAGATTAAGGGGAGGGAGAGTTACTTACTACTGATTTTCATGCCGCCAAACGTCGGCTGCTGAGCCTGTTTGCTTCCTTCTGCGAAAGACGTTGTCCTCGGCCTTCCACTCATGATCGTAGGACTCACAAATGCGGTTCGGACGAACAAAAATGGGCTTTTTTAGCGGATGACTTTACATCCTTATCGTAGCTTTATGAAGAAACGGAGATTCTTCACCATCGAAAAGCGATGGAAATCGCGTTTACAGACCGATAAAAGTTATTTCAATGCTACAAACGTAAAGCATTGAACTTAAAAAACGCGCAAAATTAATTAAATTCTTGGGTTTTAACATAGAAACACGCGAAATCTCTTTTTTTGCTCAGCTTGTTCGACGATAATTCTCATTCAGCCATTGACCCACTCCTACTATGGTATAAAAAAAAGTCATGGCGGTGGCGACTTCTGGCGGCGACATCAGACAGTCACCTATGACGTCATTGTTACTGCCAGGGTTGCCAATTACCTATTAATTATTACGAATAAAATTAAAATTTTAACTATAAATAAATTCCAAAAGAAATGCTTTTTCTCGTTTTATTTTATTAATTCACTAGAAATCTGGGTTTGTAGAACTACATTTGAGATTAAACACATTATTAAACTTGAAACCTAAATATCATAGCCAACAAGGGTGAATTTTCCAATGCATTCTCCGATGAAGAAGCAAAACAGTATTTCAGAACCAACCAATGTGTTTAACCAAGCTTCCTGAAATAAACAAAATAAACAAAATTACAGTTGTAAACAACCTCTGAACAGATCGTATCAAGTACCTTAACAGTTAGTTGCTTCCATCGTCCAGTTCTTGCAGACCGCACAAGATTAGATAGCCCCTCTTGGATTTTGGGGATGTCCGCAGGCGTCGGTGGCGCTAATTCGACCTGAGCGTATTTCCAAAATGTATTTAACTTCGGTTTCGACGCTTCGATCAATTCTATAATAAAAAATAAATAAAACCAAAAAAATTACAACGATGAACATTCTACAATTCCGTCATGCCGTCAGATTTTGGAAGAACATTAATGCACATAATTGTGTCCTAATATGGCGTCACTAACGTTGATCATTACCATGACCTCTGCAAAGAAATAACGCCATATTAGGTCACCCTTTCAGACCTATTACTTCAAATCGTCACCATAAAACACACTGAACATGTCTTAGTTCTCTACAATCAATGCGGTTAATAATCTTATTAACGTACGTTTAGCGATAACTGGAGCCTGAGCGACTAATTTCGACATTGTAATAGTTTAGATGGCTGTTCTTAACCTAATAACACAAACAAAACGATTAATTCATTATAAATTCAACGAAACGCACACGAAATTTGCAAATAAATTTGAAGGACTTACCAATGATATATCTACGGGAAAACCGGAAAAGACGAAGAACAGTAAAGAAAGGCGGAAGTGACGTCCAACAATTGCATTAAACCGGAAGTACAGAGATCGCCATCTTGTTGTTCAATTTTGGCTCTTCTTTCAAATTTATAAAAATTCATTTGTTTCATTCATACTCAGAATATTCATATAATGACGAATATGTCAAGATATATTTAAAAAATACCACTGTAAAATATATGTTTGCAATACAAAAATTGTAAATTAACTCACATTTAACAATCATTGCAGTTGTCAACTTGCTGCTATGACATCATTTAAAAGCAACCGCATACAGTGTTGCCATCTATCGATCATTTTCTAAACTATCATGTTTTTTAATTATAATTCA